>JAVCKU010000150.1:11869828-11881674 GCA_032273985.1 Hypsolebias coamazonicus | reverse complement strand
AAATTTGAGCTTTGCGCGTACATGCCCTGCGGGGGTACGCATCTACCTCTGCGTATGGACGGCGTAGAGCGGCGTACAGCCGAACGCAGAGCTATACTGGAGCCTTAACACTAGTTTGCCAGAAAGAGAGGCAGGAGGCAAACAGATTTTTAAGCGCTACTGACTCCGATAATGTGGAACAATTCAGCTGTGGTTTTTCTGGGGTTTTGGGGGATCAGGAGGCAGGCAGTGTGCTGAAACACTCAGGCGGGGTCTGTGCAACAAGCTGAGCAGTGCACGTCAGTATGCACCGACACAACTAGCAACAGTGTTAAAGTCTTTGGGCAAATGGAAACACACAAAACAAAGCATTTCCTATTTTGGAAAGCCTAAAAAGAAATTATCTTTCAAACTTGGCTCAAAAGCTTGTGCCTGACTAACTGGTATCATATTTGTTTAATTTAGCATAAAAACCCTCCAAATAACCCATAATATTTGAATTATCCCCCTTCTTTATGCCTAAATTAAGCTCCTACTACTACAGATAACGGATTACAAAAGATGAAGAAATGACACAAAAGTGCAGCTTGTTATATAAAACTGCTTTGTATGCATACGATTGTATATTAAAAGTTAACAGTTCAATAATGTGAACATTTTCACAAGGTTTCACAAGCTTCATTACAGCTATAATTTCACCCATACTCTATTTTTGCAGCCTATGGATGATTTACTAGCCTGGATAAAAATAGGCGCGCTGAGGGGGTAACTATGGACACGTGTGTATATTAAGTTGAGCTTCCCCTGGACAATAACTGAGCTGACACAATGACAGGCCTTTACAATCTTGTAGCTATTTTTGCTTCTAGAAAAAGCATTTAAAACTAAAATAAATAAATAGCGAATAACCCAGAGTCATCAGTGAAATGCACTTTAAAGGCATGACCTCTTGCTCACTGATGCCTGAATGATGAATGTTAAGGACATGCTAAACAAAAAGCCAAAGGGACCAGCTACATGAGCTATTATATTCTGCAGCCCCACTGCAAACAAATGTAATGATTAAACCTCCCTAAGTGTTGATAACTGAACAAGTAAATAGATACTAGGACAAACGTGTCATGCTTTAGTATGAGTGCTACTCAGAATGTGCACCCGCACTCTCTTTAAGACAAAGTGTAGAAACCTCAGGAAACAACAAAACAACCAGTAAATCTAAATGTACCACTATTACAAACTACAAGTAGAAGTGCTGTAAAAATGTGAACGCAAAGCAGAATGAAAAAATAAAATGTTATATAAATCATAGACAAATCAAATGTCTTGAAGTGAGAAACTTCACTATTTAATAAATATATATTCTAATCCAGAAATTGATGGTAGCAACACAAAAAAGCTATAAAATACTTAACTGATTAGTAGTACTGAAAACAAAAAAAAAATTAGAGGAAACTGTTGAAATGAATTAGGTTAAATGGTAAAAATGTCAATGATGTATTTAGACAAATTTTAGACATAAGTAAAAAGAGCACCTTAGAGAAGCAATGTCTCTCAGAAGTACATGTAGGCAGAAGTTCGGGAATATGTAAAAAGTTGCATTTATAATCTCAAAACAATGCCAGAATAGTGTTCACCAACAGAAAAATGTGAAGACCATAAAATACCCATGTTACTGCACGTATTATTATCAAAAAAGTCTGATTATTTGGAGAACAAGTTTAGAAAAAACATACTGTAAACAAACAAAAAATACATTGGTCATAAAGGATTTTATAAAGAACATGCACAACTATTTTATTACATGCCAGGATTTTCATGGGAGAACATGGTGTGTGGCACATACTGTAATCTAAACAAGGTGAGGAAAGAAACCATAACACAAACAACCCTAAACTATAGCACAACATAGGTTCCCAAAATTCACAGAGAAAAAAGGAGCCTGGCGCTGGTAGTCCATTACAATTGTCCAAGTACAGGAACTCATTCAGGGAATGAAGCCATAACATTTTGGTGAATCTGTCCTTGTTTGGGTTTCTTGGAAAACTTGGTGCTACTGTTACTTTAACAGTGGAAGAGAAGTTTGAAGAGAAAGAGAAAAAACTAAAGACGGCAATGTGCGGGAAAACTAAGTGAAGGAATTGTACCAGCGAACAAGTAGAAAACAGAAAAAAATCAAACTTACACAGCTATAAAATAGGAACTTACCAAACACCCAATCATACAAAGCCCTAACACTAACCCTGTGCATATCCACAGCACAGCAGCCTTGCATGTTTACAATAAAAATGCAATCCCTGGAAGGTCTGGTTCTTAACAATTACAGGAAAACCATGTAAACCAGAGCAGGAAACAAAACACTCACATCTGACTCGTGCCTGACCCCTTACAAAATTGAATTCTTACTCACCCTTTTAGTTGCCTGTCCCATTCCGTACTTTCTAAATAGAAAATAATAATCATTTTACAGTCCTAATTCTTCAACACATGTCTCCAACTGCTTAGTCATTGTAAAGCAACAGCTCAGGCAGGCTACTTGCTTTTCCTGCTTGCCAGCATGAATATCTGCTCGAACCGGACGAGCAACTGAGGGATACTCTAAGGAAGGACGTGACATCGACAGGTGCTCCCTCCTCCCGCCTTCCTTTCTCATGTTAACACCCCCTTTCCTGCAGTAAAAATCTAAACCGGACTTGTGTTTGATAATTGCTGATAAACAGCAGAACAAATGGTTACAGAGGCTTTAAAATACAAAAGATACAGTACAACCAATAAACTAATAAAATCCTCAAAACAAAATCCCCACTTGAGCTTATGTATGCAGGATTTCCCAAACCATAGACTACAGGAGTGCTGCAATGAGTGCATTTGTGTTCGTGAGTGCTTAAAGAGGGAGTGCATAAATCACAGAGCCTGGCAGAGATGGATGAGTCAGAGAGGGCATGACCTTTCTTAAGCTCTAAAACCCTACAAGAGGTGAACTTCCTGGTTGTTCAGTGATACAAGCCAGGCCATGACTGCAGGCGATAAACAACCAATATCTTCAAGTCAAGTTCAGTTCATTCCAAATACTCAAAACAAAGTAATTTCTCAGTACTCTATAACAAACCAAAATAATATTTTCATCTGACATGCAGATAAAAACACACCTTGTAACTACTGGGTGTGTACTAGATGGAGGTTATATTGCTACAATATAAATATGACACATAAATTAGTAGCAACGAAACAGCCCCGAGCCGCATCCAACATGTGAATCACCAGGAAACTGAGCACTCAATAAATACCATCATGCTTAGATGATAAAATAAAATATGTGCCAGTGTCATTTAGAGATATAAGTCTGTAAACTCAATGTCTACTGAAGAAATGCTACCTGTTCTTTGACGGAGGCCAGGATGTTATTGGCGGTGTTGTCAGTCTCCATTCTGCGGCCAGTTGAACTGTCGCAAATGGTCAGCAGAAGCCCCTCCTCCGTCACTGGGCTCTGCTCAGGAGCTGGCATTCCTCCTGCGTGGATACACACAAATGAGCAATGATTAGGTCTCCACAGTGGCTCAGTTAATCGTGTACACATACCAGAATATGTGCATGACTGTACATAGACACATCGCTCGTTAATTTGACTTGAATCAACCCCTCTCTGTTACACATTGGCAAATGACGGTGAGAAGTGACTCTGGGTGGCCACACACTGCACCAGCAGCATACAAACACACACCCACACAAGCCATATGGCCCAAATCAGAAGGACGGTTAATGTTTTATGTCTGTGACAGTGCAAATTAATGCCATATGGACTTGAGACAGCACACAACTTAAATAAACATTTGTGCGTAAAATATTGTATAACTAAAAAATGCAGCACAAGCTGAATGACGGCCAGTGTTTGTGCTGATGATCGAAAAGACAGAATGTAAAATTCAACTGCTGTCCCCAGAAACCTAAATGAGTCCGCTGGCGACACAAGGTGTTCCTGTCTTGGCTCTGTAGCCTCCAGCTGAGCGCTGCAACGAAGCAAATAAGGAAACAGAATGAATAGTTACAGTCTCATGATGTTTGTTGACAGAACAAATGTAAAGGAAACTCTGTCTGCTTAAGGTCAATTCTGTTTCGAAGCAGCATGTTAAGCCATACAGAACAGCATAGGGCTTCTTCACAACCAGAAGCTGCAAAATATGATGAAAGCAAGAGATCTAATAACAACAACAACAAAAGATTTGAATTAGCCTGGCTGAAGTTATCAATAATGTACAGTACAGGTATGTGCAAAATGTTCACAAACACTTGGAAAAAATGTGATTCTGAGGAATTCTGGAAGCCTGTCTACAAAACACAGAGCTATCACTCTAACCCTATCCCACACAAACTGTGTAGTATATACTAGTTGTGTGCAATATATATACACTGATATATCATGTGCATTTTAGCTTATATTACTACCTTGAAATACTTATTCATTCAAATTCATCCTGCTTGCACCATTATATTCTACCATGTTCTCTCTTTAGGACGTTGTAAATATCATAATTACTTTTGCACATTTTGGTACTTTATTTTTGCACCCTTATTGCATGCTTTAGTATTTCTTATTTGTTTGTTCTTTGTTTTTTTTTTAACGAGTCACATCAGTTCTTCTCTTCCTAAGCATTTCATTGTACTGTTAAACTTGTGTTAACCTCGCATATGTCAAATAAACACAACTTGAACTATTCAAGGTTTCTGGGTTGTACAGAGTTAGGTGCAAGACCCAGTCTAGAGTAACATATAATGTTCTGCTACTACTGAGAATGTTAGTTCATGCAAGTTATTCCAGGAGCCCCCCTCCACAGTCAATCTCCCAAATCATTTTCTTGTTCATTCATAGTTGTTTGCAACACATCAGCCCAAGTCCTTCATTTCTCCACTGCCTCTAAGTCAAAGACATAATAGTTCATTTCCACAAATTAAAGCAAATAGAAAGAAATACATGGGTGAGACTGAGTGAGTGTGGCTTCTAGTGGAGGCTAAAAAAAAAAAACCATCAGGATAAACACGTTTTTAGTTTGAAAGAAAACAAATGTTAAACTGTTGGATTGGTACTAATAAAACTACAGTCATCTGCATATTATCACAGAGGAAATGGTCCCAACAAACATAACATTTAGTAAACTTATCTGGTGAACAGTAACACCATCAGCTGGGGTAAAACCCTTGCACTTTGACCAAAATTTGCAAATATATTCGGAATATTTAAACACTTGAAAACTTTTCTTACAAATTTCCACAGAAAACAAAACATCGAACGTTAAAGAAAAATTATGCACGTAAGAACTGTTCGTACTGAAGTTTAAAAAAAAAAAAGAAATGTGACTGAACCTACCTCTGATATTCCCCATTCTATTTAATCCAGAATTTAAAAAAAAAAAAAAAGGTTAAAGACAAAAACAGCTGGACTTCAATAAATCAATATAATCCAGAACTGTATATTTGTCCTGCTTGGCTTCGACTTCACAGCAACTTTCAAACAGGACTGAAGACACTGACGCGACTGCTCAATTCCCACACACATATAAGCTTGTTCTTCAACATTTCTTGTTTCATTTCACCCCTAACACAAAGGGGCCAGAACTCTGTTGAAGTCTGAAGGTTAAAACTTTGGTATGTGAAGTCCTTCAACAGTTCAGACAGCAAAACAAGAAGTCGGTAAGAAGCTGTGGAAGCAAGCCCAGTCGTTGCCGGCTTCAAGGCTGTCATTAGACTAATGTCTGAGGATCACCCTGTGTAGTTTCCACAGAGTAAATATGACCTCACTCTGGTCAAAACAGTGTTTAAACATCACTATTATGGCTGCTTCTCTTGAGAAAACAGAAAGACAAACATATGGAAAGAGAGCAAGGCAACGGCAAATGATTTACAAAACATCTTTTATTCAGTGTCGTATTTGTCTGTGCACGCAGAATGCTATAAAAGCATCTCTTTTACTACATGCTATTTGTAGTCAAAGCTAAATATCCCTTTTATAGGAAAATAATCCTCAGTCTCTCAAGTTTCCCAAGAAAAGTCTGAGCCAGACCCCACCCTATTTAATGGATCACATGATCTGATCTGGTGGCCTCAACTTGGCCACTCCTCTGAGTTTTTTTTTTTTTTTTTTTTTCAGATGCAACCCCATTTTTTGTGCGAAACTGCCTCCCCTACTAAACATGCCGCAAGAAATTGAGAGGGGTATGGATCACAGTTTGAATCTGTTTCTGTAACATGTAAAATCTTGCTAAAATCGATTTAATGGTTGCAGCAGTGAAAACAGTTGAGGCATGTTTAAATTCTGCTGTACTCCATTAATTTTATCAGGGGACGTGAATCAGATAGGACTCTGGCTTAAGTTAACTGTGTCTCGTGCCACAGTCTTCTCCACAGTGCACTGCTGCAACAGATGTAAAATCTAATAGGCATTATTTAAAAAACAGGCAAGGAAAAAGAATGTTCCAGGGAGAAATCACAGTAGAAGAGCGAAGTAGAAACTGTGTTGACGTACAACATAAAAAGACTTTTTATGTGCAGCTGGTCAGTATGAACATTTCTCCCAGAACACACTTAAGCCAACAGTGGATATTTAAATGCTTGACAGATTTATGATAGTAAAAAAAAACTGCTCTTTTGGGAGAAAGTACAGTCACTTTTGAAAAGAAAGTATGTACATCCGCCTCTTTCAGTTCTAACGCTGTACAACTCAGGGAATTAAATAAAAATATCTTATGAAAAAATATATTTAGCTTCTATCAAGTCATCAAATTGATAAATACAATTACAGACGAAGCAATCATCTTCAGTTCATAAAGGTTAGTGAGGATTTACAGTTTGTCTACAAAAGCTCTTTTTAGTTCAAGCACAGGATTTTAGTCAATTCTGAACTTTGAAAGGGCCATTCCAACTCCGATTGTTTTATCTTTGTTTTCAGACCTTCATTTGCAGATGTGTTGCTTTGCTTGAAGACACTGACTTGTTGCATGGCCCGATTTTGGTCAGTCTGGTTTTCTGACAAGTACCCTCATTTAATTCTAAAATTAGTTGGTAAACAGAGTTTGTGGTCAACTTGATGACGGCACAATATCCAGATCCTGTCACTGCAAAACTGGATCGCCACATCAGTATGCCACCATTGTGTTTTACAGTTGATATAAGGTGCTTGGACTTATTTGCTGTCCATATTTGCCAAACAAAGTTCAGAGCTTTCATGTGACCCAAGACCTATAGCAAAAGCAATACATACATGCTTTGGAACAAGACTGATTACATTTGAATCGTTCTACTCACATTTATACATGGAGACCAAAAACAAATGTGACAAAATGTACAGACAAAAGGCACCTAGCATGTCTAATTTAATCTAACATTATAAAAAAAATAAAAAAAAAAGTTTAGCAAAGTAAATAGGAAAACAATTGTTAATACTTTGGTGAGTACAGAGAGAATTACCCAAAAAAAAAAAAAAGATTGAAAGCTGTAGTTTTTGGCCAAAATGAAATTATGCGTCAAGATTTATGCTTGGGATTTTTAATGCATTAGAAAAACTGCTCAGTTAAAGTTAGTGAATTGTTGTTCAATCTTAAACTCTAAAGCGAAAGCTGGAAAACTGGGGAAGAACATATTGTGCATGGCTGATTAAAAATAATTTTAACCACGTTATGTTTCCTGGAAAACCTTAAATTTAAAAATAAAAATGAAATACTTTAAAAATCTAATTTATTGAAAGTGTCATGAATGGTGGTTTTGGAAGTCGAACCCACAGCTACATGCGGACCACGAAGAACTCCAAGGAGTAAAATTAATAAGATTTATTTAAATAAACAAAAGAAGCTGACAAGGCAGCAAAAACGAAGTTATTTTATTTTATTATTTGCAAAAACTAAGGTTACGAATTGTAACCACAGAGTCTATGAATTGTGGGTGCAGCCCTTTAAGCCACGCCCACTTAAAGGGCAAGCCCACAATGACATAGAACTTACTCGAATGAGTCGTGTAGGAAACACAAGGAAAAAAGCTTGACAACGAAGGGAACACCAGACAATGACCCACTGACAAGGAACAGAGGATGCAATTTTAAATACACAAATAATAACGAGACAAGTGCAGACGTAAGGAAACGGGGAGTGATTGCAAGGAGAGCATGACAGAAACACACCACAAGAGGGCACCATACTCACAGAAAGCATCTCACTTATTGTATGTATAGTGAATAAAACGAAATGACAGTTTCAACATTGTCCTTTAAGTCAAACACATTTGTCACAAAATTTGCTTCAAGGAAAATGTGTCTTAAAAGATGATTAACAAAGAATTGCAGACATTTAACTCATTTTGGTGTAAATTTTAGTGATTTCAGTTCCTTCAGCAGACAGATTAGTCGATCGCTGCCTTAAAATCCTTCTGGCAGACTCACCGAGTTATCTCATTGTATCAAACTTTTCAACTACCTAAGCCACAAAATATCCAGCACCTAAACTGTAAAGATATGTAAAACAAACTGAACAGTCAAGAAATTTGTTAAAAGCAAATCACAAGCTTAAAAAACCTCTGACACACTACTGGTTCTTAAATTAATAAGTGACTGAGCAGCATTATGTGCCTTCAAAGGTATTGTGCTGAGAAATAATGTTCCTATTACTAATCTGTTAGTAGCTGCAACAACATCCCAAAAGACTCAGCATGCGTAATTATTTCTTACCAAAACAGTGTATCGACTTTTTTGATAAAACTAACTATTTTGGTCTCATAGTATTGATTAGAGTTGAACAAAATGAACATTTACCCATTGCAACCATTTTATATGGAAACAAAAATACAAAAGCAACTCATCAGCACAATGCACCTTTAAAACTGAACCAAGTCACACGTTTTCTGCCATTTCTGCTGAGCAGTTCATAGTTTTAAAAAAGTACTAAATGAGGTCCTGAAATAGTAAAGAATTAAGGTGGTTACACTATACAATAATATAACTTGTTTAAACAATAAAAACAGAAAACAGTTTAAGGAGATTATAATCTTAATGTATCCCAGATGGTAAACTTGCCAGTATCAAAACATAAATGAGACGTTTGACTTTCTGCTGTTCTTAATAGCTGAAATGCGTTGTCCATAGCGACACACCCAAAAACAAAAGATTGCCTCCTATAAATAGTCTTGCTTACGTATATACATTCATTCAGCCTTTATTTCTACAGGTTAGCCTCGAGGACTCATTTACAAGAGAGACCTGTTTTAAACTTCATAATCCCTCTATCAATGATCACCCCATGCAAGTCCAAGAAAATTGTGTATAGTCACCTTTAAATAGATGCATACCTGTCATCCTGTTTGTTGATTTAGGACTAAACAATGTGAGATATATGAGTCTATGTAGAGTGGCAACAGCAATCCTACATCTTCTCCACAGATCAATGAAGAGGACAGGAATAGGGAATCATTCAGAGCTGCACCCATGCCTACGTCACATATTGAACCTCACTCCACAAATGTTGTAATAACTTGAGATCTATGTGAGCAAGTGTCCACAAGGCAGGACCTGCCCCTGATAAAAGGCAGGAAACACAAACGCACTACCGTGTATCACACACTTATCATGTGCTCAGCATTTAATCTCACAAATATGTTTACTCAAAAAGGACGCTGGAAAGATGACTGCATTACCAAACAATCTGTTTGCGTCGCGCAGCAGTATATCTTTCTGTGAGCAAATTCCAACAGAGACGATTCAACTCCAAAAATCATTTCATCACAACAGTAGGTCAACTAATGGGGCGAAGAGAAACTTCATCGGCTGTTTCCAACATGGCGCCCACAGTAATACGTTGTGACAGAACGGGACACGAACTATTCTGATTGCATGCAAATCCTTTCAACAGAATAAGAGATTGTGCGAGACAGACATGCTTCATCCTGTCACGCATTGTTAGACAAATACATTTACCATCCTAATGCATTTCCACATACAATTATAATGCAAACACAGCAAGTGGTTTCTATTAATGGCCCCCCAAGAAAGAACAGTATGATTTATATTATGGGGATTTAAACAAGTCTGTTTCACCACTAATTCTTTGGGTAAATGATGTGCTGGAAGACCAGTGTTACTTAAAATGTGATTATGATTGTGGTGTTCATCATTTAACCTCATTTAACAGTTTGGTAAAAAGGTGTTAAATATTTTATTGAACATATGCACTCCATTTTGCCGTGTCAAACATTTTCTGCTAAGAGGGACTGATTTGATGACCCTCTGACACCAGATGGTTTTCAAATTAAACGATGTAATGTACAGCTAGATTTAAAAATATTAAGCCCATGTAAAAAGGCACAGGCTAAAAAGAAAAATGAATATTAACTAATGCTCTGTTCTTGGCAGCAGCTATGGCAATAACAATGAAAGGTGTCTTAGATTAATAGATCGCCTCACTCAGCGCTTTACATTAATGCTGAATATGGCAAAAAATATATAATAGAGAAGAACAATATGATTTATATTTAAATATATATATAATTTTGTTTAAATATTTATTTAAAGGTTGGCTTCTGTATTTATACAGCTAACTTGTCAATTCGTGTCTGCACTATTTGTGTCTTGTGATTTCAGATACAAGAGTATTCGCTTTTTTACTTTTAGAAATTATAAAGAATTGCAATAAAGCATATTGTAAAATGAAAGCAATACTTGAAAGAAAATATTGCTGAGTAAATGGATCTGTGATGCTTTACTATATTTGGGACTTTTATGATCAGCTTATTGCTTGTAGCTTGTTCATTTTTTTCTGATGAATGAAACCAAACAATCACTGTTGCTTCTTTTTACCTTAGTTAAAAAAAAAATTACAACAGTCTGAATATTCTGTTAAAAGTTGATTTATTATGTACAGAGTAAGCTATGAATATCTCATACAGCAATTCAGGTCCTATAAAAATATTGCCACCCTAAAAAATATCTTCATCAATCAGCCCTACAAAAATGGTTTATTATCCTTTATCATAAATTTAAAAAAAAATAGATGAAAAATGAGAATGAGCCTTTCTGCAGTTTTTCATTAACAAACATAGACATCCTCATGTGTAACGTGTGGAAAATGCAATTTATTGGAAAATTATATTAATTTCCCTATTTCCCTTTGTATTTAAATTTAATTAATATTTATTTGATTATTTATTTTCTGTTTTAGAATGCTAATCCGATAATTCTGCATAAACACAAAACTACTTTGAATTTCATTCTAGTTTACCTTCTCTAAGCTCTACATCTGTACAGATATCTTGTTTGATGTATTGTGAAAGCTATGATGGCACAATTGTGACAAACTGTCGAGACTAACAAATAATTATTTTGTGGAGCGATGTGACGTTCACAACTGTTGGTCAAACAGAAACTCTTATTTCTGGAATATGTTAATGAACAAGGTGAAAGAAGGGGACAGCTACCGGTACATAAACACCCATTGCCTGCATTAAATGTTGAACATATTTGGTTAATTTGTAATTTGTCATGTGGCTGAAAAACAGCGGTATTTTTTTATTTATTTTATATTTGACAAACAATTACACGCTAAGAGTTGCTGATTAACCGTAGTGCACCCAATAAAATACAAAACAATGAACAATGATGTACTATAGGTCTGAGGTTGTGCTTTCTGAGAAACTAATGTACAATGACACTGCCAAGTCAATGTTTTAAAAGCATTAGCGTGAATAAGAAGAGATTTATGGAACTACACATACTTCTGTCCAATCAAATATACATGAAACTACTGAAAACTACACAGTGAAACTTTACAACAAAACAATGCATGAAAAGTTTTAAGAAACAAGTCAGATCACAGACTGGCAAATATAGTGTTATAGTATAT
>JAVCKU010000150.1:11836000-11849218 GCA_032273985.1 Hypsolebias coamazonicus | reverse complement strand
TTCATTATGGCTCCCAAACGCAAGGAGGACTCTTCTGATGGCAGTGCATCGAGGAAAAGGAAGACCATCACCATGGATTTACGTCGAAAATCGGTTTACGCGCTTGGTAAAATAGGTACCGCACATCTATTTACGTATGTTCCGACTTATGTCGAAAATTGGTTTACAACGCCACGTAGGAACAGATCTACGTCTTAAGTCGAGGACTACCTGTATACATAAAGGTTGGATGAAAAATAAGCAGTGTTTACAAATGTAGGCAAACATAGATGATTAACAACCTGTTAAAATGCACCAAAATGCAGGAAATCACATCTACTTTTTTCAAAAATTTCATTGTTGCTCTGGATTTGATGCCAGTGTCATTTTGCAGTGTCAAAATCTCATTTTTAACACCAGAGTGATCCAACTGAAGTATGGACGCTAATCTGGACATGTCATCTGCATCAATATTTCCAAAAATATAACACCCGCAGTTGGTAATAGGTTCAGCAGATGCAAAGCCAATAAATCATCTCCCAGATTCTGAAAAGATGCTCTGAACCTACTCGTCATACAGTGCAATGTTGAGATGTGTGACATCTTGCCCTTGACGTTGCAGTTCTGCCTGCATGTGTGGAACGTTTTGCAGGTCCCTGCATTGCAGTCGACTTGTGAGAAGTTGTAGCCCGCCACAAACTCTCTTCATCCATCCATCCATTATCTTTTACCCGCTTCTTCCGTTTTGGGTCACAGGGGTCTCTGGTGCCCGTGTTCAGCAATCACTGTGCGAGGGGTGGGGTACACCATGGACGCGTCACAAGTCCATCACAGGGCCACATAGAGACAAACGAGACAAACCATTCACTCTCTCACTCACACCTAGAGACAATTTAGAGTCACCAATCAGCCTAACACGCATGTTTTTGGTCTGAGGAAACTGGAGTACTGGGAGAACACTCACGCATGCACAGAGAGAACATGCAAACTCCACCCAGAAAGGCCCCCCGGACCGGGATTTGAACCAGGGACCTGCTCGCTGAGAGGCTGCAGCTCTACCAGTTGCGCCAGCATGCTGCTACCACAAACTCTTTTATTTTCTAAATCACAGAAAGCTGCATTTGCAGCCTCAACTAATGCTTTTTTCATGACCTCGCCATCAGACTTTTTGCGTTGGGCCAGAATGCAGCTGACCCAGTATGAGGCTATCAAAGCAGACGCCAATTTACTGTATATTTGTCAGGAAAAACTGCAATTTACAGCTTCCTGATTTCAGCTGACTGGTTGGCTGTACTTTAATCCAGTCATTGAAATCCTTCAACCGTAAGTCTTATAGGAGTCTGCTGATGTAAAATAGCCACTCTTGCACAATAATACAACAAAGTTTAATAAAAAAAAATTTTAGTCAAACATTAATTAAATTCTTGTTCAATGTCATTTGGTTTCCTTTAACTCTCTGAAGCTTTTTGTAGGCTCTAGAGTTGAATGGTGGGATTAAGGAGTTAGCCAAAGTCTTTAAAGACGGACCAGAACGAGTCTTAACCATCTGCCAGACACTTTGTCAGCTTTGTGTGGCTCACTCCTGTTCGTTTCTTTCACATACCTTTCTCTTCTCTCATTAGCTTATATTGACCTCTCACACACTTACACAGCCACCACGACTCGGCTTATTAGTACTTTTTCACATCCTTTCTTCTTTCTTCTATTTGCTTCCTTCAGAAGAAGAAATTACTTTGTAATTATGCTGCCATAACTGGGTCTTTCAAATGAAAGCCAAAAAAATTAAAAAAGCTAAGATGTCATAAAAATGAGTGATACTTTACAAAAAGCAATCAATGTGTCTGGTAAGTTTACCTCATGTTGTTGAATATAATAGTCAAGGTCACTTCACATTAAACCTCACATTAGTTCATATATTCATTCTGCTTGTTGCAGTCTCGTTGCTGCTTATGGGTAACCTGTTCAATGAAACCACCCAGTAGATGACATTTCTTCCATGTGTTTGATTACCTGTTGTCAGTTTCTCTGGTGTTTCTGTTGCTCATGAACAATATGCTCAACTAATATAATTGACAGTCTGATTTGATGCATCAGCATTTTTATAATTCAATGATTTAACATGAAATATCTTCTTTTCCTTGATCGTGTTGTTGCTTTGACTTTTATTCGTCTCTGGTTGATGCATCCATTTAATGTTATATTTTTCCACGTTTACTGTAATTTGCATTTTTATCCTTGAATTATCAGATAAACTCTGTGAAAGATCAACAAGATGACGCACTTGCAAAGCTTCACGCAGAGCATCTGCTTGTGGAGAATGAGATCTTCGGCATGGGTTTGGAGGTAAGTTTGTCACCATCTGTTCCACATAGCTATTAAATTATTCAATACATTACCACTGTCATATTGAGTTAAGATACTGTTTCTGAGCTTGAGAAGTACCGTATTCAATTCAGAGTGCTGCCAATGCACATAACTGTTTTATTGGACAAACTATTGAATGTAAAGGTGTGGTCTTGTTTTTGTCCATTTCTGTGTGTTTGTTTGCATACATGAAATCTCTCATGGACCCCTTCACAGATTGTAGCTAAACTCTGTGCATCTATCTGGTTTAACCTAATTTTTGATGGCCCTGGCCTTAGTAAACACAAAAATGACAAATGTTTATCCTAATCAGCTATAACTTCATCTCTTCTCACTTTCAGGTGATCTTAGTCTAAAATTTCTTTATTATAAATTATAATATAATATTTAATATTATTCCTGTGGATCCATAGGGCCATCAGACTTTGATCATTGTTTTACTTATTCGTTTTACTGAATCAAAATGAATAAACAAAAATATATACAGGTAGCTTGAGATACAGGTAGTCCTCGACTTACGAACGGGTTCCTTACCTAAGGACCGTTCGTACCTCGATTTTGCCGTAACTCGGAGCGCCGGCCACATGGCGGCCGTAACGTCTTTTTAAACACGTTTTTTTCAATGTAAAACAACAACAGCGTACTTAGAACGCCGTTTTAATGTGATTCCAAGCAGTTAGCTAACAAAATACCCTCAAAAAAAAAAAAAAAAAAAAAAAAAACATAAAATGCTGCATAAAAAAGACAACGTAAGGTGTGATGACGTCACTGGGGCGGCGCCGTAATTCCGAGTTGCCGTAAGTCGATGGCGCCGTAAGTCGGGGACAACCTGTATAGTATTTGACATTATCATACTGTGGTTGAAGCCAGGCAATTTTCGACTTCAACTTTATGAAAGACTAAATTACATTTGCATACAAACTAATATTATTGTGCTGTCTTGTCTTTTTTATTCTGCACAGGATCTTTTTAGAGGAGACTTTCCATTGGCACGTCTAAAAGTTAGAACGATGCCAATGTCAATTTTATTCATTTAACACATTTAAAAACAACAATATTGACCTAAGTGCTTCACACGGAGGTTAAGACCAAACAGGGCGAACCATCAGTAAAGTAACATAAAAAAATCACACATAAACTCAACAAATACAATAAAATAGGCTAAACACAAATAAAACCAAATAAAAAGTCAAAGTAAATAAGTGAGTTTTCAGGCTGGATTAAAAAAAAAAGTATAGTCTCCGAGTACCGGTATTTATATCAAAAAGAGGGGAAGGTCATTTTTCTGTAACTATGCCTTTTTCTCCAGACAAATCTTTAATTATTGTGGCCAAATACATTTAATTTGACTGAATCAATGTTTGATTTTTGGTTTACTTCAGTTTATTTTATTTATTTTCTCTTCAGAAAACAAACTAGACAATAAAATATCCAAACTTTACCATAGAAGTAAACACCTCTAAGATATGCAGGTGAACAGAATAACTCAAGAAAGCTTTTGTTGTGCTTTTTAGAAATATCTCATTAGTGCTGCAGTGAACCCAGAAAGCATTCCCAAAGAAGTTTTAGAGGCGGACTGCCCCTACCCAAAGCTGAAGGACTCTCTGGTCCAGGCCTTCCAGTCCCTCTCAGAGAGGTACCAGAACAGACTGCAGGCTCTGCAGGAGCAACTTCAGAAAATTGACAGGTAAACTTTAACACTGCTGAAGTTAAAGTCTGCTTCTATTTAAAGCTTTATGTGCTCATACATTAAATCTGAATTGTTTTGTTGATTAATACATAAAAAGAGGATAAATCATTACATCTAAAGCAGAATTCTGGCTTTACTGGACAGAAAAAAGTGAAGCAAATTGCCACAATTAGATCACTTCTAAACAAACTGTTGACTGAGATGGAGATTTCTCACCAGGAGGCTGATTATGTAACATTACTTTATATCATTTTCCATGATGCAGCATTTTTAGGACTATTTGCTTTGCAATTTCTTTACAATTGCATGAAATTTTTCTTTCTTATTACATATTTCTGTGTTGAATTTCTGTAAGGTTTTGTGGCTGGTTTCCAGAAGACCATGAACTTTTCCAGTTCACAGTGTCCATGTACACTCCTGATACACCCAACCACAGAGCACTCTGCATGGACATGCTGCTGAGACAGTTCCCTGAGAGGACGAGACAAGAGCTGGTTAGTAATTTCACTAAATATAAATATAAAAAAAGACACTTTTACAATGTGTCCAATGCATTTTTTTTATTAAAATGTATCAACTTAATTTATCACATACAAGTGACATAATAAAGTGCACACACATTCATGCACACATGCAGAGCTATAGCTGAAACTTTGTCTATATGTTTCAACAAATCAGTGCACACAAAATAATTTATACTTGTTCTTTTACGTAAACAGCACTTTGGTTAACCCTTAGTGTTTTTTATTTATTTATTTTACTTTTTTACAGACTTACCTGACTTGACTTATTTTTATTAGACTCGAAGAAAGTTGTTCAGTAAGACGTTGTTTGACTGAAAAAGCTTAAATTAAAACAAAGTTTTTAGTGCATGTTTTACAAATTAACATTTAGACTTTTGAACTTTAGAAACTTGTAACTATTATAATAAAGTCTGTATTTTTGGATTTTTGGAAGTTATTTGTTCTGATTTTATCAATTTAAGAGACTTATTGAATAATAGGTTTACTAAGAAATTAGACAAAGTAATACATTAAAATTAATCATGACAGGACCTCATTTACTTAGCAAAGATTTGTTGAGAGCATTCTTCTATTGCAGGCTCCTGACAATTTATTTAAAAAAAAAAAAAAAAAAATTAGAGTTTGTATAGTATTTTTTAAAGCAAGCAATATCAAAACAATTTTCTGTTTTTGTAAATCTTATCTATTGCCAGTTTGACCTTTCCATGTTTGTTGTGCACATTAAAAACGCACACATGCCTGCCTTATTCTTTTACCGTGCCCCCACCCGTCACCCCTGGCAGACGCAGGTCTGAGTTCCCGGCTCTCTGATCAATGTAGCCCTGATCCGAGCGCACGGATAAGCCTGGACAATGATCTGCTCAGCACGCTGCAGGATGCGTCACGTCACACGCTGCCACCTAGCATCACCATGACAACCGCCAGAAACCAACCCGGTGCCCCCACTCCTTCTTCCTTCCTCTCTGGCACCCAGAGAGACCTGTCGTCATATCAGTTCCAGCTGGGTGCTGCGTTTAGAGCTGTGATCGTTCAGCCTCAGGGGTGTTGCCGGGAGGAGACGTGTCTTTTTTCCTCACTTTCTCAGAGCAGGTGGGGTTGTGTCTCCACCTGAACCAGCTGTTAGTCATCATTGAACTGGATAATCAGCTGGAGCTGTTCTGAAATCCTACTGATGAAGTGCATACATGCTGAGGTGCTATTAATGTGCAGATTAAAAACATATACATGTCATTTTCTGACATTCTTTAATGTCTACATCAGTTGGAAAAGTTTGACTTGATTAGCACATGGGTGTGTGCTGCTTGTGGGACTGAGTTTGTTTGTGTGTGTGGCTCCTCGGATTGATGAAGTCCTTTGGATTAGATAAGATAAAACTTCATTGTCTACCACAGTTGTGGCAGGAATTCTCCTTTGACACACTCTACTTTTATCAAACACACAAGAACCCACAATAGAACATAAAAAAACCACTATCTCCATTAGTTACCACCATTAAGATATGTCTATTTAGCTTTGTTTAAAGACACTAGTGCAGATTGTACAAATGATTTCTTATAAATATTCTTCCTGGTCAGTAGGACTTGGTAACGCCTGTTTGATGGAAGCAGTTGTGTAGTGGATGTGAGGTCCTCTTGGTCACTGAGCAGCTGTAGATGTCTGATGGGGGCCCTGAGGTGAGCCAGTTCTTGCATTAGATTTTTAATTATTTGGTGTAGTTGAAGGACGAAACGTGATGAAGGACGGAACGTCTCAACAACAAAAATATAAAATAAACCATCCAAATGACCTGACTGAATTTTGTTGGGTTTTCTACATGGATTGTTGAGCATGAGCTTTGATGTTTTGACATGATTAGTTAAACTCACCTCTGAAAGTTTGGATCCACTGGGGACAAAGTAAAAAATCACTGGTACAAGTGTGACTTATGAAAATGTTTTTCTTTTATCCCTTGAATTATATTTATTTATTTATTTATTCATTTATTTATTTTTATGATTTTGTCCATGATTGTGAGAGTCTGCATTGTGTGTCTGTTAGCAAAATATGTCATAAACCACTGGCCACATTAAAAAGATTACTATGAACTTTCTTCCCCTGTGTAATATCACTAAATCTAAAAACATCTTGTTCTAAAATGATGCAGAAAAACCCATGTATCACTTCTAGGCTGGATTATGATTCTTTATTAGCTGAATGTCCAAGAATCTGTTTAAAACTTCTTCAATTGATCCAAAATGCTGCTGGCAGACTTCTGAGAGTTAGAAGGAGAGATATATATCTCCGGTTTTAGCTTCTCTCCATTGGCTTCCTGTCAAATTCAGAATATAATTTAAAATCCTACTTCTAACCTACAAAGCTCTCAACAACATAGATTCATCATATATTATTATCATATTATTGTTCATTACTTTCCTAACATATCTGTTCACTCTCAGACTGCAGGTTTACTTGTGGTTCCTAGAGTTTCCAAAAGTAGAATGGGAGACAGCTCTTTCAGTTATCAGGCTCCTCTCTTATGGAACCAACTTCCAGTTTCTGTCCATGAGGCCGACACTGTCCAGTTTTAAGACTGGACTTAAGACTTTCCTTTTTGATAAATCCTATAATTAGGGTTGGCTTGGATTTCCTGAGCTATGCTGGAGGACCACATTTGTCATTTTTTCTATCGTTAAATGTGCCAATCTGTGTTGTGTCCCTTTCCTCAAACACCCATCAAATCAAGGCAGATGGCTACCCACCCTGAGCCTGGGTCTGCTGGAGGTTTCTTTTTGTTAAAAATAAGTTATTCCTTTCCACTGCACCAAAGTGCTGCCCAGGATGGGATAATGTGACAAAGTAAAGATTCAATACAATTGACTGGCTTGACTAGATAATTTTTACTAACTTGCGCCATGTATAATGTAAATAAAAAAAAAAGAAAATATAGTGACATGAGATTAATTTTGTTGTGAATTGATGCTATATAAATAAACTGAAGTGAAAAGTAAAATTTAATTTAAAGAAAAGAAATATGGCTGTACTGTACAATAATAGAGTCAGTTTAACTGAAACTGACCAAAACGTTGTTATGTTGAAGCTGACATCGATCCCCATCACATTTTGTACGGACTAACAGACGGCACAAAATATTTGACGACAATTTTAGCTGTTTGGAGTCAACTCTGTCAGCAAAATTTCTCATGAACCCTTGGATGGCTTTTAATAAAACTTCAAGGACATCATTATTTGATATACAGCTACAAATGATTCACTTTTAAAGCCAGCTGGATTCACCACGGCCATCACCATCAGCTATTGAAAAACGCAAAAATGGCCTTTATTCAGTTACTTTTATTAATATTTTGCTAATGTGTGGTGCTTGTAGCTGAGAGTTGTTCACAAAACATACTCAAAATGCTGCTCATTCTTTTGATCAAGCCCGTGTTTTATCTGCAAGCTTTGCTTTTAATTTAGTGCTTTGTATTTCATTTTAGTCCTCTGTCATTATTTCTAAGTAAGCACAAATTCTCTGGAATGACTGAATCACTGTTTCTTGCCTTCAGTCAGACAGAACTTCTACGGCAAAGTGGCTTTTTTTTGTGCAAAACAAAAACAAGAGTCTCGATGATTAATCAGCAACAATGTTCTGCTTCGTTTCTTGCTGTTTTTTTTTTTCTTTTATATGACTGCACTGAGAAGTAAGATGTTTTAAAGAAAATGATTTCTAGCAGCCGTTTCTCTACCATTTGTTGTTGCAGCGAAAAGTACAAATTACTCTCAATTTTGCTTGTAGCAGAGTGAAGACGTTCTGCTGAGCTGAACCCACCGGCTGCTGAAGGCAAACGTGGCGCGATAATGTTTTTACCTGTTTGTGTAATGTTGAGCTATAATTTGGTGCGGTAGAGCTGAGCATCACTGTAAAAGAACTGTTTAGCAGTGACTGTTGATATCAACACTGCTTGTCTGTTAGCACAATATTTCATGAATTACTGAATGGCTTTTAGTGAAACACACAGAAAGTAATCATTGGACAAACATCTACAAAGTACAACTGAATGATCTAAAAAAGGATCTACCTGGATTATTGAGCATGCATCAGGGTACAATTGAATGATGTTTGGAGTCACCCCAGTTCTTGATGGTCACCAGAGCTAATTGACCTTAGCCTGCAGAAAAATAGCTATACAGTACTGTACTTATCTTCTTGTGCTGAGTTTTTTTTTTGTTGTTGTTGTTGTTTTGCAAGATATGATTTGATTTTTTAACCTACTATTTCCTAATATTTTCTTGTTTCCTTATCTAAACAAAAGGGCAGCGCTTCCCATGAGGCTGCGGCCTCAGACATCCCCGTCTACCCATGTTTGTTTTCTCTATGGACGGCTGTCTGGAATGTAATTTCATTGTGCTTCTGTGCAACGACAATAAAGCTGATTCTGATTCAGTTAATTGTACAAATATCCAGCTAACATTTGATGTGGTAGTAGCATTGTTTATAACATATGCCTAACAAATCATTAAATATCGTTTGAGATATTGCATGAGATTGCACATTCTGTTATTTTCAAGATTTGATTGAAATAGACACGATATCTATAACTTATTTTGCAATATAAAATGATCAGAGTTTAAAAACTCGATGGCAGACAATATGCATTCCTTTACAGTCAGGTGATGGTGCTTCAGCTCACTCTGTTTAAAGAACCCCCTTTGCTGGATATGGGTCACCTTTTTGTCTATCACCACATAAGTCAGAGGAGTAAGCAGTATTTCACAGTATTGTTTCCTTAATGTCCTGGATAATTCATGCTTTGTACTATTTTTTAGTCTGTGCTTGTGTTTTTTTTTCTCCTCTCGGTGTTCTAATGTGTCCTGTCACAGAGCTAAGTGTTGTTGCACTCGTCGTGTGCAGAGCAGACTCAGTGCTGCTCAGCGTGTCCACTCACTTTCTGACTGTAATAGCCAAAGTACACGGACACAAACAGACATTGCACAATGTGTGCAAACATGCGAGCATGTGAGCACTCACCCTCTGTGTTTATGCAAACTTGCTGCTAAAACGAGTTTGGACAAGGGTGGTGAAGGAAAGGACAGAAAGTGCAGGAGATAAAGGGCGGGTCTTCTTAAATTTTTGAAGTTGTGCATTAGTAAACAGGATTGGCTTGACTAATCCAGACACTTGTTTCTTTGGCCAGTCCGTCTTTTCACTCATTTTCAGTAAAACTGATCAGCCGTCTAACGCCTTCACACTGTCAGTTAGCCGCTATTAGCCCACAGATGAATATCATTCCCTCCGTTCCAATGAGGCACTCAAGTGGTGCAGCCTCTGAGAGTGCTGACACAATGATGAATAGCCATGGGCAGCCCTCACACAGAAAGGAACTGTTTTCCTGCAGAACATTTCACAGCCAGGAGAGATAGGCCATTTTATACTCCAGCAGAGTTAGATCTGGCACAGACGTGTCCCGATGGTCCTGCTGCCTTTACTATAGACTGTATAGAATGCAGTGTTCAGGAATATTTTTTGTAGCACATCATAAATTTTTTGCATAGAGCTGCCATTGAATTCAAGTTTTGAACGAGTTCATCTGTGTCTTTATTCCTTTAAGGCAAAGACAGTTAATTAATGCTGATTACTGATAAACTTGACAAATGGAAGTGGAATAAACTCAGAACAACATTCCTCAGTGGAAAATGGATGGAAGACATTGTCCATCATCTACAGATTGTCACAAGAACGGAATACCCAGAGTGAAAGGACTGGTGATGAACTACTCAGACACAATGGTTTCAATTCAGTGCTTCTATTTACAGTGAGTAATAATTCAGGATGAAACAGGAACCCTGGGGAGTAAGGAAATGGGTCAGGTCTAGAGTTCAGCAAAGGGGTTTTACTCAGATTGTGCAGGTTCTTTAGTGGTAGATGGTTGGTAAGATGTAAGGTTCCAAAATCCTGTAAAATTATGAGAAGATCCAATGTGCTCAGGAGGGCGTGCGGTTGGAGGGCGAGGTGAGCAGCTGAAGACAAACAGGTAAGATTTCCAGGAGTTCACTAGGAGATCCAAATATTCAGGTAGGTCACAGGAGGTTCACTGGAAAGATCACATGAGAAAGGTAAATAATCACTAGGCTTAGAGATTCACAAAGGGCTAAGAGCATGAACCATAAAGCAGGGTAATGCTCCAGTGTCAAAGGAGAGTCATCAACTGCCTTATATACAGACACATTGTCTGCAGGTGTGGAAGTACAGTGCTCTCTGGTGACCAGAGGCAGGCATGGAACAGGAACAGATCATGAGTATCATAAAAAAAAAATCAAGAATATGAATAAATCTTTCTGTGCAAAGGACAAGACTGAAAGCCAATATTGGATGCCTGTGATCTTCTGGCCCTCAGGTGGCGCTGCATCAACAACAGCTCTGATTGGTTGTGGACGTAACAGCATGAGCTTTGGAACACTTCTGAAAATAAGTTTATATAAACACCATTTACTGTACCATCCACAGGTTAAGGCTCTATCACGCAAAGAAGAAGCCATATGTATAAACCACTCAGAAACGAGGCCAAAGCTCATTTAGAGTAGACTGAGGCAGAGTGGAAAATTATTGACGAACTATGAACACCCATCCTCGGTACTTAAGAGTAGAGGGGCCATCAAGCTGGTCATCAGCGCATAGTTCAAAATTTTGCCTCTCTGATGGTATGGGGGTGTATTAGTGCCTCTGACATGGGCTACTGACAAGTCTGGAAAGACACCATCATTGTAGAAAAACATACCAGTCTTAGAATAACATTTGCTTCCATACAGACGTCAGTTTCAGGAAAGGTCAAGGTTCTTTATTGTCATTCACATCACATGTGGTACATGTGTTGGAACTAAATTGTGTACACAGGGTCCCAGTTGCATCCAAAAAAAGTATAAAATGTAAAATAAAAACAGTAATAAAATATAAACAAAAAATACACAAAACTAAGAATACACTAAATACTTATTAGTGCAAAAACAAGATGCTGAACAACAGCAGCACGAACATGAGTCTGTGTGAGCAGATGAGTACGGTTGAATACAGCAGCATGAACTAAATCAGCAGCACGAGATCAGCAGCATGGATAGTCAGCAGTACATATCAACAAGCGGCATTACAGTCTTGTTTTCCACAGTGATTATTCTGATTAGAGATTCATGAGTCTAACAGCCTCAGGGTAGAAGCTGTTCCTCAGTCTAGTGGTTCTTCACTTACCGGTAATTTTATATTCTTCCCGTTCCAAAAAAGGAAAAGTTAATAATATTTTCTGTTTACGTGGTAATATTACTTTGTGGTTGTTGTATTTAAATAAAATAGCAAAGCACAAACATATTGTACTTTATAGGAAGAATGTCAAAAACGTAGAAAATACCTCAAATATGAACAAAATTACGTAAAAATGGGTATAATCAGCTGTACTTTGATGTTAGCCAAGAGAAAATATTTTTAGTTCAAAGCACATTTAAGCACACAACATGTTTTACATGTAAACTCACAGAAAAAAAAAGAAACTTTTAATTGCGTTTCCAAAAAAACATGAAGTCCATTTTCTGTGATAGTGAGCTAATGAAGTCCTTTCTCTGCACAAAGCTGTCATTCCTGCTCAAAGCTAAATGCTAATGAAAGAGTTAATAATGGCTGCTCAGCTGCAGCCACTTCAGCAGGTGTGTGACCTGTTCAAAGAGAAACACGCACACGCACACACACTCCAGGATGGCTGACACAAATGTTCCTCCTCAATTATTTAACTGCTTTAAATGGCAGTCTGAGCGAGCAGAGCTGTGGGAGGAAAAGAGCAGAGATTAAACTGGAACATACGTTCAAACCTGCATTTTCTTCACAAAACCAAGTGATTGTTATAAAAAGATCATACAACAAGCAGCACGTGTGCGTGCACTGACCGTGTGCTGTGTCATTACACCGTCACGTTGTGATTTACACGAGACACACGGAACAGATTCATGAAGCCATTAACGTCAGCAGATTCCAACGGTCGCCCTCTCACATGTTGCTGATTTTAAAAGCGACACGAGAGCGTTTCTTATTCCTGCAGTTTGCATTCCTTCTTTTCTACAACCACATGTTTGTTTAGGACGGCAAACAGTGAAGTGATGTGAGGCTGAGGCATCAGAGGATGAAGAGTGATGACTTCAGGGTAAATATTCATTTCGTGCTGATCAGTGGGGATGACAAATGTGCAGAAACCAGACACACTTGTCCTTTTTGTGGCTGGGATCATTTAGTGGTTGTGCTCCAGGCCAGCACAGCCTGGAAGCTGTCAGCAGGCCTCTCACAGCCTGTGTGTTCAGCAAAACACAGGTTCTCCTGAAGAAAATCAACAGAATTACATTCATGGTTTCCTCACGCTGCTCAATAATCCAGGTAGAAAAATCCAACAACGTCAAGTCATGTCCACTGGAGGGATTAAATATTAATTAATTAATTATTAAATCAAAATTAAATTAAATTAAAAATAAAAAAAAACTTAATATTTTTTAATAAAATTATAAACATTAAATTTTAAAAATTTAATAAAAAACTAAACATATAAAAATATATTTAAAAATATATATTTTCAAAAAATATTTTTAATTTATAATAAAATTGTCACTTTCAATTTTTTTTTGTTTAATCCCTCCAGAGGACCTGACTTAACTTCG
>JAVCKU010000150.1:11705709-11716360 GCA_032273985.1 Hypsolebias coamazonicus | reverse complement strand
CCCGTTCGTAAGTCCGGATTTTTGCCGTAAGTCGAGGAAATACATGTAAAATGTATGTTAACGCTGCGCCGCACACCGTTCTTAAGTCCGAGTTGCTGTAAGTCGAGGGCGCCTTAAGTCGAGGACTACCTGTACCATATTTTTCAGACTATAAGGCGCTCTTAAAATCCTTTAATTGTCTCAAAAATCAACAGTGAGCCTTAAAACATGGTGTGCCTTATGTATTAATAATAGTTGTGCTTACTGACCTCGAACCAATTTTATGTAGTAAATGAGGCTCAAAAAAATCTGTCAGAATGAACTTGTATTGCTTAATGCGCCTTATAGTTCGAATTATACGATATATGATAAAGATAGAATCAACATTAAGAAATAAATGGCACCAAAGTTTTTTATTTACTTATTTAACATTTATTTTTGTTATATTATTAATTTTTTGCAATTTACATATGAATCGTTCTCACCCGTAACATGTTGTTTTGCTGCGTTACAGCATTCTGTGTGTGAGCCCAGCTCTGTGGACTGCAGCCATAATGGCCGGTGCTTCTGGTGACAATGTTGCCTTTTTGCAGCCTCCTTCACCACGAGCTGTGTGTGTGTGTGATTGCTGTGAGGCTGTATTCACAAGGAAGGGCAAATACTTGGAGGACAATGCATTAAGACTGCTGGACTCTGCCTTAGATTTGGCACAGGTTAGAGAGAGGCATGAGATGCATATTGTTTGTGTTCATTTGAATAAGGACAAATGTCAGATTTCCATGGCTCCGGGCAGCCTGCATGTTAGATGATCAACTCTTTTGGGCCCCTGCATGTGGGGTCATCAGTAGCGCTTCCAGGTCACTGTCACTGCATGGCGGTTTGAGGCCATAATTGACCTTTTGACAGAGCACAGGGAGACAGCATTTCTCTTAGGGCTAAAATAATCATTTTAGATTAACTTGTAGCTGTGCTTGTGTTGGCTAATTAAAACGTTTGTTCTGTCACAAATGGACGTTTTTAATCTAAAACACTTTTTTTGTTATAACTTTAAAAGAAAGATATGAACAGTGAAATAAAAACAACAACACTGACGCTCATTTACTTTTTTCTCAAGCTGTTCAGTTTTTGACCATTTGCACATCCTTTTATTTAGATGCTTTGCAAGAACATAAATAATCTGACTAATTAGATTTATTTTGTCATTATTTTGGGTATACATGAACAAATGAGTCAGTACCTCTCACTACTGTAAAAAAAAAAAAACCTCAGTTTCCTGTTTTTTCTGGCAAGCATGGCTGCAGAGAAAGGTTGAACACTGCCTGTAACCCACCAGCCCTTGAGCTCCCTCAGGCTTCTTTCCGGTCCAGAATCTCCAAAGAAGCGTGCATTTACCCTTGACTGCTTGCTGTACCTCACAACATAGCACCCACAGCCATGTCTCTCTTTGATAGCCTTTAACAATAACTTTTATTCACACTTTGTTTTCTGCCTTTTTCCTTGCATCCAATAGTCGGATAGGCCCATGGTAAATTGTCACATTCTCTCTTACGTCACTTTATTCTTATCCCTCTTTATCCAAATAACCACAAAGGAATTATGGACTTGATTTAGTTAATTGTGCAATAAAACATTTTTCTGTACTCATGCATTTGTTGGGGGAGATGATTTAGGTTCCATGTATTAAATCCAACTGTTTGATTTGAAGAATGTAGAAAAAAAGCTTCCAGCGTTTTTTTGAGTATTTACACAAAAAAGAAAAAAAAAGCATGAATGCCAAGGGCCAAGCCTTCGAGACCACAGTGTTACATTATTAATTAAAATACAAGTCGCCTTGTTGCCCATGGGTATACATTGTAACACACTTGATTGAGTCAGGTAGTGGCAGCCGGGGCCTTTTTGTATTTTGCGCTTGAAGGGATGAGAGAAATTTGAGCTTGGTTGTGTTACTCTACACACAAAAACATGTTTTGAGAAACAGTTGCGAGCTGTCACTGAAAAACTCTGCACAATTTCTCAAGCGGCAGCCACACTCGATGTTTTTCATACGTGTTTTAGAATCCACCTATTTTTAATGCAACAAAAAAATGCATCAGTGTGTATCATTGTTAATTCATTTGAACATTGATTATCTGGTTATAATCAGTGCTATGTGTTGTTGTCATTGTATGTTTCCATACAATGGTGAAATTGGTTCTCTGCATTGACCCAACACACCTGGGATACACAGGTGGAGCAGTGGGCAGCTGTAAGTACCCAGGGAGCAATTGGGCGTCAATTGGGGATCAAACCTGGGGCTTTCGGGTCACAGGTCCGCTGCCCTATCTCTACACCATCTCGGCCCTCCAGGTCAAAAGTTTAAGCAAATCTCTCATCTGGTGCTCCTTCCTGCTCCTATGTTGGCAGGTCCGCCCCGCCCTGAGCTCTCCTCCTTATTGGACATGTCTTGGAAAACATCTTGAAGACTATCTCGACCAGATGATTAAACCAATGCAACTGGTTTCTAGTTTTATGAAGAAGAGCAGCCATCTTTTTTAAGCTTCTTCTCAATTGCTGAGCTCCTCGTCTTATTTTATAAAAGTGAGCCAAGAAAACTGTTTGAAAAGCTCGTTTTGTATTTGTCCCATTCTTCTGGTCACTACCCATATTTACATTTGTAAAAAGATTTATTTTGCAGACAAAAATGCAAGTTATATTCAATCAAATAAATTGTTTTCATGTTAAATGGAATTAAAAAAACTATACACAAAGTTTCTCTTATGTTAGTCTTTCATATTTTATATGGAGAGTGAATTGTCACACTAGTTTTAAACAGTTACTTCATTTTTTATTGTTAAGCACGTCTTTTTTTGGCCATCTTATCAAGCATTAGTCAAACTTTAATTGTCCAGTGTGCTTAAACATAATGCTTTAATAGCTTTCATGTGCCAAAAACCCTTCACATTCAAGTTTTCAGTGCTATCTTCATTTAGGCAACCTGATGGTAAAAAATAGATTAACTAAAAAAAGTGTTGTTATGCATTATATGCTAAATTTATTACTCTGGTTGTTTCTGCCATCACCCAACAACACAGTGTTTTTTTTAAAAAGTCCGTACAACAAAACAAGGTGCCTTTGTCAAACCTCATCTACACCTTATTGTAGTTTGTAATAAGGTAAAGTCAGACTTCTTCCTCATTAAGACTCGTTTCTGGAGAAGTGTGAATACATATGGTTTTAATAAGAACACTGTCAGAATAAATTTGGGTGTTGTTCTTGTAGTGCTGAAGAGGTAATGAAGCTCAATACTGGATGAAAGTTAACGTTACCATGAACTGAAGGTTTATGAGCATGTTTGTGCTGTAAACCTGTACAAGATGACCATTTATTTAGTATTTAGTCTAAATATATGACCTGACCCACTTTTCAAATTTGCCCAGATTTTAGTTTTAATTTCCCTTTATTTCCTCTCCTCATATCTCCTCTCCTATCCTCTCATCTTGATTCCTACTGACCTCCAGTCTAGGTTTGTTAGATGGAGTCCAGGTCACGGCAGACACACAAACAATGGAAATATCAAAGCCAGCCCAAGGCCTTTACATTTGTGTTTCTGCTCCAGGTAATCACAGTGTGCAGATCAGTGCAGTGCACAGCTGAGGCCTTGTCCTCTTCTATGCCTATTTTCTCTTTCTTCCTCCGTTCAGTTTTACTACTTTCAGTTTTGCCACCGTAAGCGAATCACAGGGCTTATTAACTCTTAATAAAGAGACGCTAAAATCCCAAACAGCTAATGAGGTTTTAGTCATTGAAAATGTGCCAAAAGACTGATCGTTTGTGCCTAAAGGAGAAGGCGGGAGCTGTAAAGTAAGAGCAGTCGGTTTATTAGACGTGATCCTGGATTCATCTGGAAACAAAATATTTGTCAGCAAAATGGGCCAGCTGTGTGAGATTGTGGCAGACTGTTCAACGCGTGAGGTTCTGAAGTGTATCGAGAGGCACAGCCGAGTGAGTCGATTAGTCTGCGGTCCATTGATAACTCCCGCCTGTTTTGAAATCCTGGCACAACAATGCAGCCGGAGCCTTGTGCGCTCCACTGAGCAACAATACCTTCCCTCACTGGCAGCTTCAGTGAAACGATGGCAAACAACAATAAGGGACCAGTTCTTTTTTTTCATCAGTCTGTCAATCCAGGTACTTTTCGATAAGACTTTTTTTTTTAACTTTATCCAGCAACAAGTGGAAATTTGCACAGAATACGTCTCAAGTTTTAGTCCTTTACAACAGACGTCGCAGGAGAGAGCCGCCCATCTTATTTTTTTTTGTCGTTTCATTTTCGCTCCCTGTTCCCACACATCCACTCTCACCCAGTTCATTTCCTCTCCCCTCATTCCTCTCGATGTCTGTCTCAGAGTGCGTACGAGAGCTGGTTGGCTGGGTTAGTAGCTGGGAGGTATGGTGGAGTGTAAGCAGTGTTGATGTGGATGCCCCCTGATCACAGGCCAAGGCCTGGCTGTTAAAGCGCAGCTTCTTTTGTGCATCAGAGCCAGCATTGCCAGTCTTATCCCCCCCCCACCGCCCCACTCGCTGAGGGTGGGGAGGCATTTACCCACCACATGCATTCACTTGACTGGCATTGCTTGATGCAGGGCTAAATGGCATTGTTACAGCGCGCCTCTGAGAAGTGTTGACAGGTCCATATGCTAATTTTAATGAATGCACGAGAAATGTGGGTTTTATTCACCTCAACTCAGCTGCAGAATCCTATCTGCACCTAGACCAGCAAAGATAATTGCGGCAAACTCAAATGAGCTCATTAGAAAATGTATTGAATTTACACATTATTTCCAGTAGTTAAGCTGAGTTATTTTCCCTCAGGACTCAATTACACACTCATTTGTGACTCAGGTAAATGGCTGTCTATGTGTGACTTTTTCAACTGCAAAACTGTAGTCACTGAATAATTTGTAAGAAAGCTGTTTTACAAGCACATCTATTGACATTCATTTGTGAGGAGTTAAAAATTGTGGCGGGGGAGAGCGGGTGGACTGCAGAGGAGATGACTACCCCCTTTTGTTTCTTCGTTCACTTCATTTGATTAACTCCTAACGTTTCATTTGCTCGTGGATTGTTTGAATACGTGCTCATTTGTAGTCCTTGTCGTGTTTTTGTTCAAAACAACCTCGTCTTTCTGACGTGTAAATGTTTTGAGCGTTGGGGGCCGTTCATCCCATCAAAAGTACAAGTGGAAATCCTTTCCCACAACGGAAAATGTACAGAATCGTCAATGTAAACAAGACCTGGTGAGTCAGGGTTCAGTATCAGGGATTACATCGTCCGACTACGCCTCAAAATGAGCGTGAAGCATTCATCGAGTGACTCACTCCTTTACCAGATCCTCCCTGAGCCACAATGAGGAGATTGTCACTGGAGTGGACATGCTGTGGAAACTATGTGCCAAGGAATAAAGCCCAAAATTCAAATGGCTTGTCAGATTGCTGTTTGTTCTGTGCGGAAAAAGACTGAACTGCTGGAAAACAACAAAGATTGTTGAATGGATAAGCAGAGGGCTTTGTACAAGGGTCGGACTGGATGAACTTAAGTGACTGAATTTTGGCGAAGTTCCCAGCAGCACACTGAAGACAGTTTCAGACGGATGCAGTGGACTTCAGTGATCGAAGTATACTGATGTCCAGCGTGCATGAAGTAATGTTCCACACTACAGCTATGATCTCATGATAATAGGAAGAGTGGGACTCTGCAGGGGAACAATTGGAGCATCCTCACTGAGTATATTCTGTACTTAGCTGGATAAAGGCGGGCTCATCATAAAGGTCATTCTTTAGATTCACAGTCGGTGTGTTCAAAGCACAGCGCTCGCTCCTAACTGCTGAGCCAGCAAGTTGTCACGTATGTAAAATTGAGTTATGTGTCATTCTGTGCACCTCTGTGTTTTGATTTTACGATATCGCAGTGAGCAGTCTTTGCCCTCAGAGCGGCCGTAAGGGGAATGGGACTGGTGCCCAGTGCTGCTACAGCCCCGCAAGCCTCGGTCCAAACACATCCTCTGCACTCAGCTGTAAATATCACCAACAGCTGGTGGCGCACAAGCTAGCCGTGCTTAAACAAATTCCTGGTGCACATGTGGAGAGGCAAGGTGCTTGTTTGGCTTCCTTGTCAACAAAATGGCTATAACCACAATCAGATAAAAAAAAAAAAAAAACAACCCAAGTGTGTGGAAAATGCAACAGCACATCTCGTCAAAGACGTCTGTTTCGCTAAGTCAAAATCCATGGGCACATATAGCTACGAATGCAATCTTTCTTTTAAGATAAATTTGAGCAAAGAAGCAAAAAAAGAAGGTCAAACTTTTTTGGAAACCTGTTTGATCCGGCCCATCTTTCCCTTCACACACACGTGGCTCTGTTTAGCGAGATAGGATTCATCAAAGTCACCTTTGAGCTCAAACGCCCATCTAGTGCTCGTGGTATCACACGTAATGACATTCAGTGTAGCCCAGATCACATTTATGATAGCATATTTGATACAGCTGTACTCTAGCACAGAATAACACAGCCTAAAAGAATACACACCTCCCCCTGTTTTTTTTTTTTTTTTCCAGTTTAAACACAATCCATTTTCCAGTGTAAATCACTTGTCAGTCTATTGCAAACGTAACTGCTGTGATCTGAAAGAGGGAGGTGGAGAGACAGAAAGAGGGAGAGTAAAGATTATCTTTTGGGCCATTTCACTGGCACCGTTGCGTGACAGAGACTGACAGCTCTTTCAGATGACTGACAGGTGTCCTTTGAAATGCCGGTGGAGCAGCTTCTGTTCAGACTGTTGAAATGCATATTTGGAGCTCTTATCATAAAGGCATGGATGGCCCAGATAGGTGCCGTTAACATTGCAAATGGCTCCAGAATTATTCATTGTCAGTGCAGCGGGAAAGAATGAGGAAAGGGGTGTGTGGAGGTGTGCGTTTGTGATGGGCGGGGGGTGGGGGGGTGAAGTTTGATTATTCTGCTCACACAATGGCAGGGTGCTTATTGATTCCTCTCCACCTTGGCAGCAGCATGTGCGGACTTCAGGCGCGAGCGGCGGGTGACACAGGTCTGGCCAAGTGTTAGAGCAAGATCATACGCCCGGGCCCCATTTTAATTTCTAATGCATTAATCTTTTCCTCGCAGATCCTCCATGAATATTCCAGGCCTCCTTGTTTGTCAGGAAGGCTGTCTCGCTTTCATCTATTCAGGTGGTTTCATTCACTGCGAAAGCCAGCTAAATGGACCCGATCAGTCAATGACAACCCGGATACAATGGAGCCCCATAACACGTCCCTTTTCTCCTTTCAGGCTTCTGATAGACAACCCTGACACCTGGTCCCCGGGGACACCCTTCGCCAAGTCAGTGCGCTGTTCCTTGAGAGACTTCCCTTACTTTATCAGCCCATAAAGGATTGTCACAGACTGACTGTATCTGCTGAGGTATGGAGCTGCTCCCTCTGACCTGCCCCTGGCGCCGGGCGGGTCGAGGCGCCACGCAACGCATCAGAGGCGGATTAAGGTGGCTTAAACGCTGTCATACAAGCAGATTTGGTGCTTCACACTTTCTAGAAATGTTAAGCCTTTGTTCTCATCCATTAATTAGCATTGTCTTAAGTTCATTAGACCACCGCTCGTGTTGTTACTAATGAGGTGAGGTAGACCACCGACGTACACAGCTTTGTAGAGCCTGACCTGACAAGGGCTCCTGTCCATAGTGTAACAACTTACACATGGAAGGGAGGGTGAAAGTCACTCAGATTAATGCGCTAAAACTGTAAATTGAAAGATTATCCACTACTAAAAAAAAAAAAAAATCAAATTATATGTTTATAATCTTTTTTGATTTAGGTCTGAGTTTTTTCTTTCATTGCTTCAGGATTAGGTTAAAAGTTTCTGTACTTTTTCCTCTAAGATATTTCAGGGCAGTGCACTTGTGTTAAACCCAAATGAGCCTATCAGTCAAAGCTCCCCTTTTCCATGGCTAAATGAGACTCACAGGTCCCCGTATTCTAGAGCGGCACCATAACTCAACACCAAGAGCACCCCAACAGTGGAAACTTAAAAGCTCATTGGCACATATGGATATTAGAAGTGTCAAGCTCAGTGATGTAGCTTAGGTGCCATTCATAATTATGATATCTGATTTAGGCGCAAAACGGACGCGCTAAAGGGAAAACGAGAGGGGAGCACCAATATTTTAATGGTGAAGAGACAGCCTTCTCCCTCAAGGAACATCTTCTCTGACAGTGGCTGCTGGAAAATTGGGATTTATACTTCCTGTTTTCTATTAATATGGAGATGAATACAGGTGTTCCTGTGTCGTAAAATTAGTTTAGCTCTTGCATATTGCAATTATGCTCGTTGAGGAGGGGGGAAAAAAGCGGAGCTTGTGCATGTTCAGAGGCAGAAGGAAATGTGAGGAAAATGTCCAGGTTTAAAAATGAACACAATAACACGTAATTCTATCTTTTCCAGCCCCTTCGGCCTAGTTTGGTAGCCGTTTCTGCCTCTACTGGTGGTAGCTCAGCAAACGCAAACTCTTTTTCTTGTGCCAGTCTCAGACAAAATAATATAACAAATAAAATGCAAACATTCCTCTCTAAGAGTAAAGACTTGGAATGAGCATCAGACCTCAAGAGAGGCATCCGGATGTCCCAGTTGTCTTCTTTGTGGATTGGTGGAGGGCATTGTTGAGCAGAGGACACTGGTGAATTTACCAGAGGTGGGGTTGCACCATTTCAAATCCTGTTAATTCATGGCTGGAACACTCAGTTCAACAGAAATATATAAAGTCACGCATATACCGGTAGTAAACTAACTCTAAGCAATAACATTTGTAAAAAAAAAAAAAATCATCTAAATGATAATAGACTGACATAAAATATCTCCATCCTATGTGAGATTGACAGCAGTCCAATTTGTTTTTTGTGTGTGATACATATGAAGCTTCATTCTTCAGTTGTAGCCAGCAGAGATTCTTGAAGAACAAATCCATATAGACCTCACTTGACATGCCAAAGTGTTATTTAGCTGCGAAATAAAGGAAATTACCAATAATTAAACCTAATGGGATTGCAGCAATGCAAGCAAGTCTAAATCTAGTTGCCTAAAACAAAGATAAAAATCTGCTTCTTCCCCTGCAGTTATTCCAAAGGTGACTCTTCTCCTGCTCTGTGACTTAATCAGTATCAATGTAGTTTCAGTTTGAGTGCATTAGGAAGCAAAGGCAACACGGATATTTCATAACAAGACATGAAAGCAACGGCATTCACCTGGCATCGGGCTAACTTTCTCCCCACAGCCAATCGCGTGGCCGTGGCATTGAGGCAAGACATTAATTCACTGTGTCAACCTGTCCCCCTGGAATATTTATGATGCTAAATACATTTAATTAGGCACTAGGAGCTCTGATGGGAGAGAGAATGCAGTGACAGTGGCGAGAGAGGAAAAAAGATTCGGTTACCTCTGATGCTGATAGGCTGTTCATGCTGCACACTCATTCTCAGTGACAGCAAAAACCCAACGCACTGCAGAGAGAATATGAATGGCTCAAAATCATTTGTGGCATCTCATTATATTGTTATCATAGCACCTTAAAGAGTACAGATGCTTACTGAGAAGGCATGCACAAGCAGGGTTTATTAATCCACTTAAGCTGACACTGCAGGAAAGCTGCTAAATTATCAAATTAGACAGACTGCAACACCAACAATGTGATTTACTCCATCAATAATGCCAAGAAAATGGATGTAGTTTGTACTCTCCCCCCAAAAAGGGAAGAAAATCACAAAAAGACAGGCTCTGATGCATTGGCTGACAGCCTGGAGTAAAGTGAGACATCATGTCTGTGTGCGATAAAAACATGGCCCAAGTAAATAATAGTCAGTTTCCATCTTGATATCTGTCATCAGAGTGGAAATGGACGGGGAAATGACCAGCTCTCTATCGGCCGAGCTCTGGCTGTGTCGCCGCGCTGGATGATGCAAATAGAAGATAATATCAGTGCAATGCTGAATGGCATTACTCCAAATCTAATGTCATTAAAAGGGTGGGTATTAGCTCTGCTGTCTAGAGGTGCGGGTGTGGGCTGCTCCAGCTTGACTGACACACAGATTAAGTGCAGTGACAGGGAGCACAATAAAGTCATCAGAGAATGTGACATGTCAGTTAGGAGGGGTGGGGTGGGGGTGATGAAGGGATGAATTGTCACTCTCTGTCAGAGCCCATCCTCTCTCTTATCCATGATGTCCCATACACCACCGTGGGAAAACGGGACGGCACGGCCACGTCAGACAAATATTTATTCAGGTAGAGGGATAAGAATACCCACTCAAGCTTTGCTGTTCACCACACGTTTGCAAATTTACTGCCAGAAGGGGAAGAGGTAGGAAAAAAAAAGAGCCAAAGTGTTTGGATTTGATTTCAAGAGCCATACGATGGGATTAAAAAAAAAACAACAACAACAACTGAACCATAAAAACCGTTAATAAAATAAAAGCATCACCTTTTCTATATGTCATATAGGATTTCACAGTTGTTCACTGTAAAATAAATCTAAAATTTGAAATTTTAGATCATTGAAGAGACCTAATCGACACTGATTATTGAGAAAACAGCAAAAAAAAAAAAAAAAAAAAAAAAAAAAGATTAAT
>JAVCKU010000150.1:11691706-11705609 GCA_032273985.1 Hypsolebias coamazonicus | reverse complement strand
AAAAAAAAAAAAAAAAAAAAGTTTAATAACCTCCCATAATAAGAATGCATCCTTTTCGTGTGACAACATAAATCCACCCATTACCCCACCTTAATGTGAAGCGACTTATAAGGACCTCAGTGTGTGTCTGGACACAGCAGCAGATAGAGACTGGAGAGTGTATACAGTCTGGCCAAAAGATGGCAATGTTGCAGTGCTGAATACCAAATGAGTTTTCCTCTGCTTGGCCTCCCATCAGCAGACTGGTCACTGCCCTCTTCTGCAGCAGTCTTCTTCCCAAACGAACCCAGAAATTCATCCACATGCTCACTGGTCTGAAGTATGCCACCAAAGTCCTTGCAGACAAGCTGATTGCAAAAACAAAGCATGAAAGGACAAAGTTTTTTGTCACAGGCGGAAAAGTTGTGCACAATGTACTTTTTAAAATGATAATTGAGAGTATTTTCTGCCTAATTTGCTCCTTCGTGGTAATTTTATGTGCATGGTGTAAAGTCTTTATTGCTTTCCGTTTAGCCAACATTTTAAAACTAAATTTGCCTCCACTAATATTTTCTTATGTCATACAATTTTACATTTACAAGCTCCTTTTTTGCTCTTTATTATGCTTTTATAAAAAGTACCTTCACCTCTTGTGTCGGGTCCATACATTATGAAATAAAGTTTAGCTAGATTAGGTGCAATTTGCATTCTGAAGGTTTTCTTTTGAGTGTTTCTCTGTAGTTACAGACAGTAGGAAGGCGTTTCAAAGCATTTGGTGCAGCCAAATAGACTCTCAGCAGGGCAGCAATTGTACAGCTATTATAGCACTAAAATATGTGCTTCTGCAAATGGATTATGAACTTATGTCGCATACTGAAAGGGTTAACAGAGGGGTCTGCTGAAAATAAATTGTCTTTGTGCCACTCTCAATAAAATTGCATCCCACTTACTCATTTGAAGTGGAATATTTAGAAAGAAAAAAAAAGCTAACATTTCAAAACATGTCCAATAATTCTCTACTAAATGGTGCATAAAAACTTGTGCAAAAACATTAACTTGGGTTGCAGATTACTTAGTGACACTTGTTTGCTCGGCTGTTTTGAATGCAGCAGGAACAGAGCTCTCTCATGGCCACTTTGCTGCTCTTTATTATTGGCTTATTGCCTTTAAGCTGTCACCACTCAGAGCATTTCTCCTCTCAGGGGATTGCCTTGTGGGACTCCACAGAGCTCCGTTGGCTATGGCCACTCAGATCTGCTGCACTGTCACACACTGCATGCTGCACCTTCTCATATAAAGCCTTTTGTTATTTTTATTTTTTACAGATTTTCCCCCCCCTTAAATACCCACAATAAAACCAAAAATGTCAAATTCAAAGTTGCACAAGTTTACTTAGATTTGAAATGAATAAAATCAGGTGATAAATTATTATTTTCTTAGATTTTTTTCTCTTCCCCCCCTCATTTTTCGACACAGTATTTACTGTTTAATCCTACTTTTTATCTTAAGCACATAAAATGCTCTGTACAATGGATGTTTTGCTACATAAGGTCACTACATACGGAGAACATCAGAGCCAGTCGAGTCTCTGTCAGGTAGCCTCTTCGCCTCAGGCAATGGCTGTTTATTGGTTATTGCATTGAAGTGAATGTGTGGCTTGTAGATGTTCAAATAAAAAAAAAAAAAACATAGCTAAACACAACAAATGGGAAAAAAAAGTCCCCACACGAGCAGTTTGTCAGTTCCTTTTTAATTCAGATTTGTATTTTTCTGCTAATATTCAAAAGTTTTGTCATTTATCTGGACTGAAAATAACTTTCCGACTCACATTTTGAAAAAAAATCTGACAAATTGTGAGCCACAAAGTAAAATAGTTTATGGATATATCAAGATTTAACAAAAGGGTGTGATTTTTTTTCCCCTGCTCCCTGAGCCTAATCCCACCATTCCTCCACCTCTCCTCTCTTATGCCAGTCACATTTTCTAATTAGCTTTCCCCGTGGAGGAAGAAGATGGATTATATTTTAATATCTGGGGCCTAAAATTAGTTTATGTTTTAACAAGTTAGCACTTCTCAGAAGTTGATTTACTCTTGAAGCTGTAAAACCAGTGAGCTTGCAATTAATCATAAGCTTTAGTCTGGTTCTCAGGCGTGAAGAGGCTGCGGTGTCAAAGGCTGGATCACAATAGGTAAACACCTAATTTACACTATTTAGAAATCACCTCGCTGGTGTTGTACAAGTCGTGACAGTCGCTCCCTCAATTGTTCAGTTCCGGGCTCGTTATTAATTACAGCAGACTTCTAACAAAGCTACATCGGCCATGACTAATCATTGACGCGCAGTGATTAAAGATGTTCCTCACTTTTTGAAACGATTCGCTTCTTTGGTCTTTCATGAACTTCATGTTAGAGCCTTGGTTTTCATCAAGACTTTGGTTTGGTGTTATGCGATTACCGGCATCCTGAGAGGCTTTCACCAGCCCATCTATCAAGGCCAAGGGCTAGAGAACAAGCCTGGCGTTCCTGCTGCACTGACGTAAAGCGCAGACACATTCATAATAATGGATTTAGATAGAAACGCAGGACTTGGCAGGCTTTGTACAATTGTAATATTTTCTATTCTGACTTCAGAAGGTATGGATTTTCCTGTTAAGTTTTAAAAGTCGCCTGTATTCTTGAAATGTTAGCAGGCTCGCAGCATAAAAAATATTATTTTTAGGTAAAACGAGGCAATTCTCATACAATCTTTATTACCAATTGTGGAAAAAGTTATAGTTTTAAACAAACAAAGCTAAAATGAACTGAAAGGTGACTGACAGAGGAGCAGGTGTATGGATGTTGTAACCCTCCCTCCCTTTCAGTCTCAGTGTGAGGAGCGCATCCTCTAAGCCTGGATCTGGTGTGGCTTTGGAGTGTTGTTTGGCGACTGGAGGTACGGCGGTGTCGGGAGGATCATCAGTGGCTCTCTCCCAGGGAGATGAGCAGCGGAGGCCAATTTCATATGCGGGGCTCGGCCCCTGGGTCTGAGTGGAGGTGGGCTGGGTCCACCCAGTATCCTAGCTTCATTAATCATCCCGCCAAGGCTTACCGGCAAACCCCCTCTTCGCCCTCTCCTAGACAACCCCTCGGATTACACAGAGCCAGCGAAATGTCAGCCCAAATCTGAGTCTTGATGCAGATAATCATTTCAATAATATTTCTCCATTTGTGCCCCCGATGCCAGGGGAATAAAGCTTTTCCTCTGTCAGGTAGCATAAGACTACAGTTGGTGGGAATACTTGACTCTGAGCCAGATGGCTTAGCCGTGCTTGCAGCATATGTTCAACAAGAAGTCCTGTGCCAAGCACGCATTAGATTTTTTATTAATTTGAAGCAGCCTGGAATGCATACGTATATATTTACCTGATCCCACCACTCCTCGCCACCTCTCAACCCCCACGCCCTCCCTATAGGGAAGTTAACTAAACTCTGCTGCTGTGTGCAGGGAGTGATATTACCATCTCAGTTGTTGATTTTTGTCAACAGTGCATTTGTGATTTCTATACTTGCCAAAGCTAATGTTATGAAACACTACGCAAAGCTACAAAAACAGAAAGACATTTCTTTGTAACGAAAAATTTCCTCCATATTTTTATTGCAGAGTTATTGTTGTTACCAATCAATTGCAATTTAAACGTATATTTATGGTTGTGATAAATGTTGTAATGTCATTAACTGTTATGCAGTGAATTGCCATCTAGACACATGAACAGGTTTGGGTCCAGGACAAAAGAAACAGTAGAGCATCGGAGGGCAAATTTGTTCATTACCACTAAGTTGAACTTCCTCTTAACAGCTTTGTGCTCTGCAATGGGAGTTCTTTTCTTGTGACTTATAGGAGTGGAGAAGGTGGGGGGGAGGACGGCGCGCCGAAAATGTCAATAGAAATAGTAAGTGTGAGAGGGAAGGCTTGCCTAATTAGTGCCCATTTAGATTTTATGACGGCTCTGAGATCTGCTCTTCCTGACAGAGAGCACTATAGTTGCATATTGTCCTAGCCTGAGGGAACCATAGGAAAATCCAGATTTATTGTACCTATCATACCAGCATATTTCATTTGCCATTATGAGATGCCATCTTGCAATGATGCCAGATTATTTATTACAGATTAAATTGAGGGACCTGGATGGTTGAGGAACACTTCAAAGTACCATTTCTCTTATTAACTTCTTCATTATCTGCCCCGCTGTGATCTAAAATCTCTGTTCTTCCTACCTGCGTTAACAAATACATTACTGACTCGACAACGTCTATCTGTTTTTTTTTTTTTTTACTCTGCATTAGTGCCAGAATGCACAACACAGCTGATCTGTTTTGCAAACTGAAGACAGACTGTTATCATTAGGGCTAATTTCACACCAAACAAAGTTCTACTTCTTTTGTTTTAGAGCCTTATTAGTTGTGCTTTAAAAAAAAAAAAAAACCTGAAACATAACTTTTGCTGTAAGTAAATGACAAAATTGTAAGAAATAATTATGAAAATTAATCTAGATAGCATGTTAATTATTGTTTTTTGAAGCTCTAAAAATGTTATAATGTATTAAAGCTGCACACAGAATACTCCATTACTCACAATGTTCTGTATGTTTCACAACCCTTGGGTGATTTTATATGTTTTGTATTTAGATAGTGTTTATTTCTAATGGACCTTAAAGCCATGGATGTTGGTATTTATCCTATTTACACATCAATATTACATCCCCGCGAAGGCCATACGTTTAAGTCATTGTGCAGGGTGGAATTAAAATGTACTCCACACTGTGAGGGGAGCTCGTCAGGGAATAGCTGAGCCCTGGACTCCCATTACCCAGCATAAAAGTGTCAGCCACTTTAATTACATTCATGTCGTCCCCGGTTCATTTTATTTCAGCTGCAGTCACATTTCAGGCACGGATCATATGCCTCAACCATTGGGTCAGTTTTAGTGGTGAAATAAGGCTCTAACAGGATTTAATTTCTCTCCTTTTTTTTAACTGAAGTCATGACACAGGACTTGGGGTAGTGTTTAGACGTTGGACAGTACAGGTGTTCGCAGCTGATCACGGCTATCCAGTCACAGCCTGAAAGCTTTCGCAGCTCAATCTTTGCTCATGACTTTGAGAATTGTTGATTAAGTTGGCATACACAGCCACTAAATATCAGTGCACCCCACCGAGAGAGGATAAATTGGTTGTATACCAGCAATGGCAAAAGAAAGAAAAGTGGGGGGTCAAGTTCCACCGGTCAGACGGTTAGCGAGCGCAGGAGCGCCTGTGTCACTTACTGTTTCATGGGGAAGCTTCCTGACCTTCTAAGAGTGAAAGCAAGATCCTCTCTTGTTTATACTCAGCCATGGATCAGTGCATGGAATATGTCTACATCATCTCAGCCAATTTCACACAGAGGAGGCGCAGTGTGGGCGGCCGACACAAGCCGTTTCCCCTGGACGATGAGACCCATCCCTCACGAATGTCCTCTGTGCGCGGCTCGAGGTGTGCAGAAACAGACGAAGACAATGGCACTTCTCCACTGGGGCACGCTATCTCCTCCCTTGGGACACTCGTGGTGGAACAACCCCCCCAACCCCTGGGTTTGTAATCAAGACGAGGTAATCTCCTAGCAAAAGAGTCGCAAAACAATTACTTTTTTGCACTTCTTGAATAATTAATCTCTTCTTTTCATGTTATATTTTCACTTAAATTTAACATTTCTGTTTTAACAAGTCACATTTCATTCACTCTATGCATCATGATGGTGTAGCCTCCAATAATGACCAGTGCAGCGATGTAAAAACACCTTGCAAAGTCTAGACAGAAAAGACCCGTTTTCAAATGACAAATCTCTCCAAGTGTAATTTAAAAGCCAAATATGTGGACATAAAGCAGTCAGGTGAATTATCAGAGAAGCAGTTAATTACCGCTAATGATTTGAGTGTGACACACACATTTGCTATAAAAACTATTTATGATGCACACTACAGTGGCGCTTTTTCAAAACTAGGCTTCTCGCGCATATTAGTCTGTGAAAAAATAAGCAGAATACCACCCTGCAAACTCATAATGACACAATAAAGGATTTATACCATTGTGGTGCCATCCAATTTTACATTAACAATCAGAAGGTAATCAAACCACAGTCAGGAATCCCACTTCTGAACCACAGCTTGTGGATGAAGCCTCTTCACTTCATGCCCAATTGATCTAATTACATAAAGGAATTCTCACTCTGTCTCTCTGATATAGTGGCTCCGGCTGGATCTGGCTGTTCAGTTAATTAATTCTTCTTTCTTTATCGCAGTGGTGGACCTGAGAAGATCATCCAATATCCTGTCTTTACAGAGCTTTCTTCCACCGGTTTGTTTTGTTGTCTTGTTCAGCATGAGATGAGCAACTCCAACCACCGGCGTCCAGTGTTCTCCTAAGCTCCTTCCCTTGTAATCTGCGACCCCTGTTACTCAATTATGGGGTGTGAATTTGGGCTCTTGGGTGACCTTCTCAACGTGATCCTACAACTGACCCTTCAATAAGAGCATAGCCTTCCTCACTACTGCTTTGTGTGTTGCGTTGCACTTTTTTTTTCATTTGTGGGCATCTTTATGAAGAGGGAAATGAAAGGAACCGGGTCACTCGTGTTGTCTTCTCACATCTACTCACTTCAGAGGCTCTGAGCAGTAGCTTGGTGTTTACTTTGATTCTATGTAGGGTACACCTTAAGTTCAAGGGTTGAAGGGCAGGAAGCATCGCTCCCTTGTAGGTAATCATATCCAGCTTTGTGCTCCTTGTACCCCAACACTAAGGGTGGCATCTTAGAAGCCGTCTCAAGCCTTTTTCCACCTCTACAACACACTTTTGGTATCCATAACAGCAACAACAGCAGCAGCAAGAAGAAACCATTGTCTCCAATGTGCACAATAGTGGAGGATATACACCTCTTTCCTATAGCAGATGAGCTTTATATGTACCATACCTCATTCCTTGCACTGCACAGTTTTAAGATGACATATTAGCCAGCTCCAGGGTGGTTAAAGGTGATGCAAAGATTACAGCTATTTACTAAATTATCTGTCTGCGAGACTACCCTCATATCTATGCATACATTACCTTGAGCTTGAGTTTAAAGACCGATTGCTCAGAACATGGAAGTTAAAGAGGCAATTACATAATGAAACGGGCCATCAATTCTGTCCGTGGCCTTTTTCTCTTTGAACAGAGATGGCCCAGATATCTCTGGTTTAGCTGACCCAGTAGAAGTACAACTGTTTGTATTAAAGTCTCCTTTATCAAGGGACTAAAGAGGCTGCATGGGTCTGTCTGGCTTTCTGTCTCATCCTGTAATTCAGTTATTAATTACCCTTCCTGCAAGAGGAGCAGCGGCCATTGTATTTACAGTGTTTCCATGGTGACCCCATCCCATTTATAAGGTTTGTGTCAGTACTAAAGCAAGACCAGTATTCAAATGGCTTCCACCTATATATAGCTCTGTGCAATGTGCAAGTTATTATGGTGAAATTAACACTGTTCCATTTCATGTTTGATGGTATTACTAACTAATAATATTTAACAATAAAGCAGCTTTTAGCTGAAATGCACCAGGTATTTTTTATTAATTTGGCTTTAGATGTCACTAACATGATAAACTGAGGAAAACAAGTTACACTATGCTAAGTATCACACATTTATTATGGTAATTTGTGTTTGCTAATTATGAATTTAGTAAAATAAGTTCAACAAATATCCATATTAACAATCATATGTTAAACACAGTGTTAAGTTTGTGGAATAAAGCCATTTCCTTCAAATGTAAAGTATTAGTGAAAGAGAAGGTCAATCCCAAGAGATTCTACGTCAGAATATTTTAAGATTTACAAATATGTGAGAAAACAGAGTTATGTGAAAACGTACAAATGTGTTTTAACATATACATACCTTTAGAGTTTCATATGCATATAAAATTATTTATTTACATGGTTCATAATCATCATGAAATTCTATTAATTAAAAAATTTAATAAGGTCAAAATGATAAATCATTTCTAACAGCAGAACTGATTATTTTCCACATCTTGTGCTTTGAGAAATATTAAATAATAATAAGTATAGTTAAACTTTATTCCAGCATGTTCTTTTAATTTTATTTTGAATTTTTTTTTATTTAAATATTAAAAATGACAAAACAGACAGTTTATTTATACAGTTACATTTATATCATACCAAGAAATTAAACTTACAACATCTAATTACATCTAGGTGCAGGTCATGTCACAATTATAAACCAAAGGCTGACAGAACTTTTTATGGACTAACACTGTTGCTACCTGTGTCCTCCCAACAGCCTAATCGTTTTCTTTCTTTTCCTCGCTGTACCATTGCTTTAGTTTGTACTTCTGGTGCAAAGAGTCGAACAAGACGATAGTTAATGGCTCTTTTTCGGACCCAAACTGAACCCACACCTTCTGTTACAGCCTCCGGCCCTGGGCCCAATGGCAACCTGCTGTCAGGCCTAAGCATACTGCCAGTTGTAGTTTTTAATTGGCCATCTGGGGAAAGCTGGATCTAGTGGCTGGATATTAATCAGTAAATTAACCCAGCCATAATACAGCTTCCTCCCAGTGGAAGCCCGGCAGCTGTGGGCAGAAAAAGAGAGAGCGGGAGCGCGAAAAGAGAGATGAACCGTGGGCTGGAGAGTCTGAAAAGGGAGGCTCCCGAATGGGCTGGCCTGCGATTGAACATTTCCTTCATGCCCTCTCCGCGTTCCCCTGTCTGCAACGCTGCTGACCCCCAATTTGTCTGACAATCACATGGAGGATTATCTCCAGCATGTCAGTGCAGATGTCACAGGTACTTCCTCTCACTAAGGACAAAGCTGCGTATTCTGAGCTACAGCTTGCTTTTCTGGCCAAAAAAACTGACAGCTGTATAGAAAGCTGGAGTGGGATTGGAGGGAGAGCGCACTGTAAAAGTTCAGGGGAGGTTACTTGTGTCTCTGTGTGGAGAAATCTGTGTGTGTGTATGTGTGTGTGCGTGATTATTGTATGTGATTAACTGAAATTACTTGCAGTCCCCAGAGTTAACCAATTAAAAGGCTAATGAATATACAACGGCTAATTATTTTAAGTAAGCTAAATTATCATAATGGCCTGAGCCAAGTTTCATCATTGACACACAGAGAGCAGAGCAACCTTGTAAATAAAATACCGACATATTTACAGAAGAAAATGTAACAGTTGGGGTGTTGTGATTGAAAAAGGGGTTGGAAAACTACCGGTAGATGATCTCACATTTATATACAAGATTTTTTTTTTTTAAAGTCAAAATGAACAAAATATGTCATCATGGTCTATATGATTTATTAAGATGCCCATCAGATATTTCAAGATATTAGAAATGCCATTACATTTACTACACTTGTTCATTTTACTTCGACTATAACAGCCCAGGCTACAGAGAGTAAAAAGTTGCAATTCCATGAGAAAAAAACAACAAATTATTTGTTATAAAAGAACAATCAAGTGTTTTCTAATGGGCAAATCATTACAAGGACAGTTTTGTGTACTTTTATCTTCTTAAGAGCCCAGTCCAGACCTGACAAAAGTATAATTTTGAACGGCAGATCGAAACACACACAGACACACACTAAAAGAAAAGGAAAAAACAGCATAGCAGCGGATGAGACAATACATCACAGGAAAGCAATGTCAACCCCTAACCTACTCTATCTTTTATATATTCATGCATAGCAAACACAAAGACTCAAGCCGTGTGCCGCTTGCTGTCTGACCCTGCAGAGGGCTTTTATGGTGTGATGTCATCACGCCCCATTTTCATAACTGAAACCCCTCACTTCTGTGTCTGTCAATAAATTTCCAAGGGGCCTCTGTCACACGTCCCCACTCTACTGTGCTCGAGATGGACATGAAATAATTGCTATGAAAAGAGTTGCACGTTTCCCTTTCTAATTTTAAGGGTCAACAGTATTTTAATACCATTTTAAACACACACTGTGTTTTTTATGATGCATGTACAAGCGGCTTTTGATAGCTTAACCAGCCAAGCATGGTTAAAGAGAGAAACCATTGCAGCTGCTTCCAGGACCCACTTAATTTAGTCCCATGACCCCTGCTCACCTGAGTCTGCATGGAAATCATAATGCAATTCAAGTGTGAAGAAAAATGATATACTGTGTATTTACCCCAAATATTTATGCAGGACCTACTAACAGTCATGCTTACTCCTAATAAAGGGAAAGTGATGCCTTGTAAGACTGGGAGTGGTGCGTTGCTGCTACATCGCCCGAAGCCATTGTTTCCTCCATTATCATTTTCATTGGCTTCTATTCAGGCCAGGGTTGTCTGTGTTTACAACACCTGCCTCATATACTGTAGGCCTTATGTGTTTTACAGAGCCATTTTGGATATAAAGAGATTTCTTTTAGACATTTAGATTTTATTGTCTATTAAAAGTGCTCAGTGTTGTACTATTTAGTTAGGGACGTATAAGGCAGTCTGTCTGCTGACCCACATTTACTGACACGATTGGAAATATCTGCCACCTAAAATGCTGTAAATGTGTTTTTCTTGTTCGTTTCTTCACTTAAAGCAGCGGATCAGATCTTTTAACTTGATGCTTTACGAAGGGGTTAAGGTGAGCTTCAACTAATGGTGACTATTTGGCAAACCTTTGTGGGGGAGTATCCAAATGTTTTGAAATGTTTCTCATTGTCTTCATGGAGACTCACAGTCTTGTTGCTCGAGATTTTAACGATTTTAAAAATACTTAGCGGGACAAATTTTCTCTCAGAAATGTCATAGTTGACACAGGTGATGTCTTACTTTAGTTCCCGTAAATTTATGAGCCCTAGCAAACAAACATGGTTTTCAAAAATTATGAGAGCAAGAAAAAAAAAATCTTACAGTTTTCATTTGTAGCCCAGTAAGATGCTACCTTTACCAAACTGGAGTTGAGTTAAGATGTCTGCAATCCACTTTGATCTTGGCCATGCTTAGACTGGCTGCAGTTTGTCAATCTGGTTGGACTTGAACTTGGGTTTTCTTAACTGAGTTCAATCAAAAAGCGTTTAACAGAAAGCAAGATTGTTCATGACTTTCTCACAGAACAACTTCTTCTTCTTCTTCTTCTTCTTCTGCTTTCGGCTTCAGAGAATTTACTGGGTGTTCAACAACATCGTCACTTACTGATATAAAAAAAAGACAAATCTGAGTTTATTTAGCGCCAAGTAACAGCAGAAGTCATTTCAGGGCACAGAACACTCACATACTTAGAAAAAAAATTTTAGATATTTTATTATATTAGAGATTACATTTTATATCATTAGTGTTTAGCATTTATGTTAGATCCTTGTTTACTGTTTCTTTTTATACTTTACATTTTTGCCATTTTTTTGGGTGCAACTGGGCTCTTGAGTACACAATTTTGATCCACCTCATGTAACACATGTGATGCAAATTGTGGCATTGTTTCAACAAGCTTCTGCAATGTCACAAGATCTATTTCCATCCAGTGTTGCATTATTTTTTCACCAAGATCTTACACTGATGACTAGACACTAGACATAATGGGTGCATCATTTCACCTGACTTTCTTCTTACCCTGATGCACCCATCACTCTGGAACAGGGTAAATCTGGACTCATCAGACCAGATGACCTTCTTCCATTGCTCCAGAGTCCAATCTTTATGCTCCCTAGCAAATTTAAGCCTTTTTTTCTCAGTTATTCTCACTGATTAGTGGTTTTCTTAAGGCTATATAGCTGTTCAGCGAGTTCCCCTCACATTGTGCATGTGAAAATGCTCTTACTTTTATTATTAATCATAGCCCTGAGTGCTACTATTTTTTTTCTTTGTGTTAATTTCACCAAACGTTTAAGTGATCATCTATCTCAATAATTATGGGGGGGTTTTCCGGCCATATTTTTTCCTTGAAGACAATGGGTCCCCGCTATTCTTCCAGTTTTTTATAATGTGTTAGAAAGTTCTTAACCCAGTTTTAGTAGTTTCTGCAATCTCCTTAGATGTTTTCTCTGTTTGATGCATGCCAATGATTTGACCCTTCTCAAACAGCCAGACATATTTTCCACGGCCATGCGACGTGTCTTTCGACATGGTTGTTTAAGAATGGAGAAGCAACTCATTGCACCAGTTGGGGTTAAATAACTTGTTGCCAGTTGAAATATAATCACTCATGCAGTAATTTTCCAATAGGAGGCTTATAGAAGTTTGCTTGGTTAAATCCATGTGGCAACTGTTTTTTTTTTTTGTTTTTTTTTTAGGCCAGGCAGTGTATATAGGAACATCTGTGTCGAGTATGGACTGGAAGTCTCACAGTCAAAATGAGAGATGCCATCAAGGGTGGTGAAGAATGAAAGTGCTAAGATACTGAGGGACTTCCATTTCCAAAGAGACAAACAGGTGATGGCTAATCAACCAGACTGTGGTGGTCACCAAGACAGATAAGATAGCAGTGATGATACAAGTAGCAATTTCAAGTGACTGTAACATAAGGAAGGAGAATGAGAAGCTCGAGAAATACCAAGGGCTGAAAGAGGAAATACAGAAGTTGTAAGGAGTCAATGTGTCAGTAGTGCTAATGGTCATTGCAGCACTTGGTTCTGTTACCCCCAAACTGGAATAGAGGCTCCAACAGACCCCAGAAACAACCTGAGAGATCTCTGCCCAGAAGAGCGGAGTCCTAGAAATGGGCTGATACTTCTTAGAACTCTCAAACTCCCAGGCCTTTGGTAAAGGACCCAAATTCAAAGTGAAATGGAACCACCCAAGTGGAGAGTAGGGCCTGCTCTTTACAGTATAGTTTATACTGTAAATGGGAGTCTGCAAATTATTTATTGTTCAACTTATCCAACTCACAAGATTAACAAATGATCCATCATTTAGCACAGAGCATTGGTGCAGTGTTTGGGTAACCCCTGATTTCCAAGGTTTGACTCTAACAGATAAAACATTAATCTATCTATCTTCTTTTTTCAGGTCAAATGGAGCTAGTCTCTGACTCCATCAGTCAATGTGCGAGAGGCGGGTACACTCTGGACAGGTCTCTAGTCCATTAGTAGCCCCTCGCTACTTTGCGATTCGACTATTGCGGACTCACTCTATAGTGGTTTGGGTTGTACAGTCCGTCCATATATGGGACAAAAAAAGTGCAAGACACGACTGGGGACTCGTGGTTGTGAAAAAGTTATTGACAAAAAATATATATCTGGACAGGTGCCACAATTTTGTACTGTAATCACCACTCACAAGGACTACATTGCCCTTAAGTCAATCTGCAATGTCTCCGGCCACTGTTTTCTGCCTAACAGTATTTTTGCAAAGCAAAGTCAAGATTGCTGAACCAGTCTTTCAAACATATAATTTAATTCATGTCACATGGAAACGTTTTGTTTAAGAAAAATTCAACTTTACAAATGTAAGATATGCAAGAAAGTGTGTCATGTCAGGACACGTCTCTTTAAGAAACAGAGTATTGCGCTATGTGACCCATGCACTTATTGGATCAGTAACTGTCAGCTCTGTTTTCTTGGCCACTCATTGGCTGTTACTATCCATTTACCTTTGCTTTTTTTTATCTAAATTTCTAGCGTTGCTACTGCATTAAGTTTTCTAGACCAAGATGGTGGCGTGTGCACACGCTGCGGCTTCTCTCTCATGAAAAAACTGTGTTGTTGTTTTTTTTAATCCTGCGAGTCGCAATGTTCTTTAATGTTGTTGTCATGTCTACATGTTTTAAGATGCAAGTATAGCAGTGAGTTAAACCAGCCACTAGGGAGCACAAGCTAGTGTAGCTCTAGTGCCGGTCCCAAGCCCAAGTAAATGGTGAGGGTTGTGTCAGGAATGGCATCCGATGTAAAACACTTTTGCCAAAACCATAATGCG
>JAVCKU010000150.1:11673035-11680178 GCA_032273985.1 Hypsolebias coamazonicus | reverse complement strand
CCCCCCCCCCCCCCCCCCCCCTTATACGTGAAACGCCGGTTACCGGGAACGCCGGAAACCGGGGGTCACCTGTATATATATATATACTGTATATATATATATATATATATACGTTACAAGAATCCAGTCTTCTGTGATGGACTTGCGACCTTCATATGGGCGCTAGTGACCTTCCTGCTACCTGAAAGTGAAGAAGTGAGTACAGATAATGGATGGATTGATGGACGGATGGATGGATAGACAGACTGATGGATGAATAGAGTCCAGTCTTTATTTTTTTTACTCCAAATGTAAAAATATCAATAAATATTAACAATCACTGGATGTTTTTAGTTTCATAATTTAATGCCTACTGGCCAGAAAAGCCCCTCTGACAATCTGAAAGTGGCCCATGGGCCACCAGTTGATAATTCATTCATTCAACCTTTATTTAGGCAGGTTAATCTTATTGAGCTTCGAGGACTTGAGGAGTAGCAAAACAGACAGATTATTAGATAATGCCAGATACGACAGATAATGCCAGTTGTAGCAAGTTTTGTGGCTCTGGGCACGTTTCATTTAGTGAATGAAGGAGCAGATATGGCTCTTATTTTTCTTTCATTCAACCTTTATTTAGGCAGGTTAATCCCATTGAGCCTCGAGGACTCTTTTACAAGAGAGACCTGGCTACAAACATTTTGATCATAATGGTTGCAGACCCCTGATATAGCGTGTACAGTACTGTATAATATCAGCTCATATCTGTGGCATATTAGTAGGTTTTACTTTTGTCTTATCACAGACCAATTGTTTTTACACCTAAACTGTGGTGGACAAACAGCATATCTGATCTGCTTTACTACTACAAAATGTAGTACAGTGTAATTATACGCGAGGTGGTCTTGGCCTTGGGGGGATTACTGCTAGACTTCACCAGAAAGGTTCCTGTGCACTACATGAATATGCTCAAGAAAATCCTACACCGCATTTGTGTCTGTCAAAAAATTAAATGAAAAGTCATTCTAATAGGCGACCCTTGGCCTAGTTCATATTTCCTGTCAATTATGAAAGTATGAAGTCATGCATAGTTATGAGGTATGGGCTGGACCTATTAAAATTCATAAATGATTTGTGTTTATACCAGGCTACTCGAAACCACTTAATTCCACGTGGCCATGTCGAAGCAATGCCGCTGTATACCTTTAAAATAGGTAGGTGTGTCGTGTTACCGGCAGCATTTAATAACTTGATTTTTAGCATTCGGGAACCTAAGTTAAAAAAATAAAAAAAAACAATGAAAAAAATCAGGCAACATGCGATTTAGTAAAATAATTTCCCAATCTGTTGACTTTTCAAAGCCAGAAGCAACGCTTGGAAAACTCTTGCAAACAGCCACTAAAATGGGCTAATTGTTTTCTGGTAATTAGACCGTCTCCAACTAGTAAACGTTTTGCGGACCTCATGGGCTCTTGTGTAACTCAGGTGTGTGTGTGTAATTACATTTCTTAAGGTCAACCTTTCACCAGGATGAATTAGTGAAATTGCATAGTTGACCACTTCAGGGCATGGATCCAAATGCAATTATCTTTATTAATAGAACTACTCTTCTGTGGGAAGAGATGAGTCAGGAAGCTACTGACTGACACAAAACATCCAAATGTTCGCAGTGATCGTCCATTTCTTTGTGTGCGCAGCAAAAGGAGGAAAAGTTTGATTCAAATCCTAATCAGCTGTTTTCTCATTAATCCAGATTAAGAGAGAAGTGCTTCGGTATTGACTCCTGAATGCCAGTGTCAATGCAGCCTTTAAATACACAAACATTAGATTTTTTTTTTCTCATCGTGTGGGGCTCAGTGTGAGATATTGATCAGAGCATATCCTGGTCAATCAGACTAAATGATTGCCTATAAGCCTTCAGCCTCTCCTGAACGCTGCGAGGCTTGAGGGGGAATCTGGAAGAAACAGAATTATAGTAGCCCAGATATGAGATAGTTCCCAGCAGTCTCATGGAAGTGAGCAATGCAAATGTACAATAAACAGGGCCTAAGCTGGTAGAGGTCTTTCAATCACTCAGGGGCAATAGTTCAACCCCCTGCCATGCATAATCCCAGCCTTGAAACCCCTGGGACTCCAGCTCCCAACCTGCTCAGTGGCACAATGATATTAGATAGCCATATGTAGATTCACTAGGTAAACACACTATATGATAACACAATATGCTCTTTTTTTTTTCTAACCAGGAATATTTATTTGAAGCTAACTTCTTCCTTCTTCTGCAGGAACGGCTTAAATTGAAGGCTTAGCTTTGTGCCATCCGAATTCAATGCAGCTGTTTGCTTTGTTTAACATCCTTGATATATCTCTTGCTGAGAAGAAATTGGTATCTCTTCTTTGTGAATTAAGTTGCTCGGGTGTTTGCATTATGGATCGACTGAAGTGTGGCTTATAGAGGGGCCTGTTGAAGGGGGGTTGGATTGTGTTTAGGCGAATAATTAGAAAAGATAAGAAAAGTCGCATGAAAACTGAAAAAAAAAATATATAAAAATATACACAGTCTGAATGCTACCTGAAACAAAAACTAGAATGTGTTTAGTATTGGTGCTAAACCTTTGCAGTTTAAAGGGATAGTTCCAATTACAGGTAGTCCTCGAGTTACGACACCCTCGACTTACGGCAACTTGGACTTACGAATGCCTCCCAGTGACGTCGTCCCACCTCCCAAACGTATTCTGCAGTATTCTATGTGTTTTTTGAGGGTACTGTGTTAGCTAACTGCTTGGAAATGCAGTACTGTACATGTTTAAGGTACAAAAATGTACGCTGGTGTTGTGTTACGTTGAAAAAAACGTGTTTAAAACGACGTTTACCGTTCTTTTTCCGACTTACGGCAAAAATCCGGAGTTACGGCCGCCACGTGCGATGAGTTCCGACTTACGTTAAAATCAGGTTACGAACGGTGCGTAGGAACGGAACTCATTCGTAACTCGAGGACTACCTGTATCTTAAATAGGGTTCAGCGGAAATCTTGTGAACTACCGTTTCTAGAAAGTCTTTGAACAACTTCAATGTACCGTTCATACACAATCATTCAAGCAGGACTGAATCAAAGCACACACGTGCACTGTCTTTCCCTGCACAGACATGTAGACTCACAAACAGCAGGAAGAGATTCTGTCAGAAGGTGGGGGAGGGGATAGCAACACAAGACAGGGTGTAGGGTGATGGGTAAGGTTTAGGAGGCTCTGATAATGTTCTGTAGGACTGTGTGCATCCGCTCCCTTCAGTGCCAGCTCTTTCTCTCCTCCTCGCCAGGGCTCAACAGTCCCAGCAGGAACCACTCCAGCTCGAGGAGAGGGTCCTTCCTGCCAGCAGGGGGTCCAGAGAGGAAGCATGGTGGGGGTCACAGAGAGAGGAGACGTGAATCGAGTCACTTTAGGCTCGCATTATACGATTCCTGTGAAAGGAGGCGGCTGATGAGGAGGTGACAGTGATCGTCTGTTTCCGCCTGTCCGCTGTGTCAGACAGTGGCAGGAGAAAGATGTTCAGAAATCATCAACTCCACCTTTTGTTTGCAACAAATGAAGCAGAAGTAGCTGCAGGAGCTCCAGGTTCTCTCCTTAAAAAAAAAAAAATCCCGTAACATTGATGTGTCTAAGCAGGAAATCTGTGCATTTGTTGCTAATGACGCCTCTGAGGTGCATTTCATTTTGTCAATGATACAGCGCTGTAATTAAGTGGCTCTCGGTCCTGCGCCACAGTTCCCAGAATGTTGCTCCTTTTCAGTCCTGCCAGGATCTTAATTTCATTCAGCTGGGGTTCTAGGTCTAAATCAGCCCCTGATTACACGACAAAAATGAAAACCAGCGGGGCTCTACGTCGGACCAAGGATGAGGAACTTGCTGCACGGCATAAAGAAGAGCAAACAAATGCAAATGACATCATTTTAAAAGTAAACCTGTTGTCTGACTTTTCATATTTGTAAACCGTTAGCGTTTGAGTGCATAAGCCTGTTTAAAATGTATGCGCTTATGAGTAAGAGACTATAATGATGATCTAATAGGAATCTATTAGTCCTTCAGTTTTTGCATGCCTAATAATTAGATTAATTGAATGACACTCATTTAGAGAAAATGAGGGACCCGTGGTGTTAATTCAACCTGTGATTCCAGATGCTCATTTCTAAACAGCTAAGTGAACTACCTAATCATAGCTCACCATCTGGGAATTCCCCTCCAAGACAGCATTGGGAGACACGACGTTTTAAACCCATCGACTGATGGGTAACTAAACATATTGAAGCTGCTGCTTTGCCTCTCCCAGAAAGGAGGTGGGGTAAAAGTGAGTGCCTTGATTATTAACTCCCTGTTCATTTAAGACGTCTAATGCTAATTTCTGTCTTTTATATGAAGTTAAATAAGGTCATTATGGCTGTGTTAATGATTAGCATATCTCACAGGTGTAATTCTCTTGGAGTATTGCTCTGAAACTGCATTTCTTCTGTTAAAAAAAAAAAAAAAAACACTCAGTGCCATGCCAACAAAGATAAGAGACTGACTAATTTATCCTCAAATTTGCACCATGTACAAAAAATCATGCAAATGATCTGCGTTCTCAATTGGAAGACACAGCATTTGGGTGACATTAATCAAAGAAAAATATGCAGACAAAGGTGACAGTAATTCCGATACTCGTGCATAAGTGGCACAGCTGTGATTTCACTCATTGTACCATCGTACAGTCCTTTGGCGTGGACACAAATGGAAATTCTATATGTTACAGACGAGCCTCCTCTCATTATTTTTTATTTTAGCCCATGGTGATCAAATGTCGTTGGACTTTTCTTTCACACGTAGGTGCTCATTTCTTTCGGTTGCGGTAATGCAATCTCAAGTATCTTTTGGTTTTTCCATTATCACTTAAAGTTGGCAAGAAGCTAAAGACTTCAAGTTGTCAGGAGAGAAGATACCTTGTTATCTGCACATGAGCAAATAGTTTTGGAGCCGGGAGAAGACACAAGGAGTTTGACCAAATGCTGTACATCAGAACATAAAATGTATTTTAAATATATATTTCTTAATCTGGATAATGATGATTGATTTAGACACAAGATTATTATAATCATCTCTTAATGCCTCTTGCTCTGCATCATCATTAGCTCGGTAAATCTGTGTACAGTTCCTTGAAGTGTGAAATTTCCCAATATTCTTCTATTCATCTGCCTGACGTGCGTTTCAGAGAGCTGCACCTCCACAGCCTGAGCTCACCTAAGCTCTCGACCGAGTTGTAGTGCAACGCAACCTAATCCCCCAACAGAGCCGTCAAGCCAGCCTGCAAACAGAGTTCACTGCTGGCTCTCTCTGCATGGAGTGAGCAAACCAACATCATAACAAAGGGTGTTTATGGAAAAATAGATGCTGGCGCAGCCGACCAGAAAAGGGCTTAGCAGTGATCAGACCCCCGCTCCCACCTTTATCCTTCACCGTTCACATTGAAATGCAAATATCAAGGCAGGGTTTCCATCCGTGTGCCACTCACAAATTGAAAAGCAGTTTTTATCTATGCAAATGCAAGCATGGTAATTGAAGTTAATCAATCAATGCTAGCTTTCACTAAAACCTTGAACATGATTGAATAAAGTAATTATCATTCAGGAGAAAATGATGAAGTTGTAGACAGCATGAACCTTATTAAAGGAGGATTTTGAGTCACAATGGCTTAATTTAGCCAGCAGCCCCCTCTGTGTCTTCTTCCTCTTCTCCCCTCTGTCTCTGCATCTCTTTCTCACACTTCACTCTATCCCCTCGTTTCGTCTCTTCGTGTCTCAATCTTGTGTGAAGCAGTATAGCTCACTGTTAAGAATATTTTAATGTGGTGTGAAATATCTCCAAGTCAGACAACTTGTGGTACAAGGCAGAAAGTAATCCTGGTTCATTCCTTTAGAAATTTAAAAACTTTTTTTTTGTTTTTTGTTTTCTGTAGAACATGACAGTCCATTTAGTCCAAGCCTTATAAAGCAGTACAGTTCAAATAAAAAAATCAGGAGGAGAGAAAGATTTTGAAACAGCTCCTAGAAAAATAGCATTTCCTGCAAAAATGCAGTGTGAATGGATGTAACTGGGACCCTGTGTAAGTTTGTTCCACCACATGTACCACATGTGGTGAAATGACACTAAAGAATCTCTGAATATCTGAATGTTCATTGCTGAAGAACTTGCTGAAAGCTGAAATCAGCTAAAAATATTCTGAAATGTAGCTGAAATTGAAGAACAAGCCGCAAGCAGAAAAAAAAAACACATACTGCATTTGCTATATTAGATTTAAATAAGCAGAAATTGTCACAAAAATTAGGATATTAGCTAAAAAGGCTGAAATTAGCTGAAAAGGCAGAAAGAAGCTTAAACTACCAGGAGGAAGTGTAGGGAGCTGAAATTAGCTAAAAATAGTGGAATTAGTTGAAAAAGCTAAATTAAGCACAAAACAGCTAAAAAGAAGCTGAAATAACAGAATAGACTGAAACTAGCAGAAAAAGCTGAAAGGAGCCGAAATTAACAGTATGAAGTTAATTAGGCTGAAAGTAGCAGCAATTGCTTTGTACCAAAATAGCTTTATCAGCAAACAGCTGAAATTAGCTGAAAAATGCTTTAAAAAGTAGCTGAAAAGTTAGAAAGAAAAGGTAGAATTAGCAGAAGAAAGCAGAAAGTACACATATTTACCCAATTAGACTGAAAGAAGCAGAAATGTGCACTAAAAAGTGGATATTATATGAAAAAAAAGCTGAAATTAGCACAAAAAACCCCAGTTGAAAAGTAGCTAAACATTTCTAAACGTAGCTTAAATTACCAGAAAGAAGTGGAGAGAGCACATTTTTTGCTGAATTAGGCTGAAAAAGTTGAAATGAGTGCAAAAATGTGGAAGAAGCTGAAAAACATAGCAAATAAACAGTTAAATAGTTGCTGGAATAACAGAAAAAGCTGAAACTTGCATAAATAAGCTGAAAGTACTATAACAAGCTAAAATGAGCAGAAATAAGTTAGAAGAAGCACTAAAATGTTTTATTTAGCAGAAATAATCTAAAAGGAGCACAAAACAGCTGAAAAACAGCTGAAATTCGCTGAAAAATGTTTGAATTTGCCCAAGGAGGCTGAAAGAAGCTGAAGCAGAACA
>JAVCKU010000150.1:11635891-11647990 GCA_032273985.1 Hypsolebias coamazonicus | reverse complement strand
TGGATTAGAATTACAGCAGTGTATTGGGATTACTGTGCTATTACCCAGCCAGGCAAGGAGGATGAGGAGGCTGACCAGTATCAAGCTAATCAATCAAATAATCGGGACAAGCCCTTGTCTACTAGAAACAATTAGACCATTTCTCCAAAATCAATACCTCTACATTCTGTTTAGATACCCACTGGTCACTCATTCAATAAAGCCTCCGTGGGTTTTGATAAGCCTGCTGGTCGGCAACGGTCATTTGAGGCTTTGAGTGGGAACCAAATACATCAAACAGGCTCCAGGAAGGTCTCATAAAAATTGCAAATCGAAAACAATATAATTTAATGTGGCAAAGGTTATTTTTCCACTTGTTCATTATCCGATGTCCCATGTGGAAACATTGCTATAACGGGGAAAAATCTATTATGTCTTGAGTGTTTGGGGATAAGAGGAGGGACATGGATTATATCCAAAGGAGACAAGCTAACGATAAAATCAAAGGGCTTCATAAAGTTGCTCTGCAAAATAGTTCTTGTAGTGGAAGTGTCTCCTGTTTCCAGCACAGCTCCCATACATAATTAAAGCAGAAATTTGTATCTGTCTTTACTCTGTGGCCTCCTGATGAATTAATATCTGGTGGAAGTCCTACACAGCCATCAGATTAGCTCATTTATTTCTGTCAGCTGCTTGCTCCATCAGCTATTTGTAAATCAGAGAGGGTTGTTGGTTGGACACTGGGGGTGGGGTGGAGGGGATTGTTGGACATTTATTATCATAAATGGGTGTTATGAATTAGGTCTAATCTAAATTTACAGTGCCACATAAGTGTACAGTGATGACTGATAAGACAAGGTAAGAAACTGTAATAGGTTACAGGCTGGTACAAGATTCACTTAAATAAAAATAAAACAAATGTTTTTAGCTTTAGCTGGTTTTAGCTATTGTTTGTTTACTAATGTCTGTTGATCGTGGCAGTCATCATAAATTAGGCTAAGTCCCTTCATTAATATTTGTTTATATCATTCCTTGAAGGAACGCAGATGCCCCGGTAACTTTCATGACCGAGTTTTAGATTAAAATCATCTTATGTTCAGATCGTTTTGATCAAACCTCTAAAATAACTTTGTGCAATATCACGTGACACTGCAATGTATTGCATGACATGTTAGAGCTTAGAAAACTTGAATGGCTTCTAACATTAAGTTTTAGCTCAAATATGTAAAAGTCACTGTAATGTGTGGATAAGGTCAATTAGCTGTGGAAGCCATCTTAAACTGGGTTGACTCCAGAAGTTATTACATCAGATTATTACTTTCTGTCAGTTTCATTGAAATCTGTGCTGTGGTTTATGAGGTCAACTGTCAAGCTAGACTCAACAGGTTATGTGTTGGTTTTGAGCAAATATTTTTCACATCGTGTTTAGCTTAAAGTGTGTCAAACCCCAGCCGTTTGAAGCAGATGGACGCTTGTCCTGAGCCTGGTTCTGCTGGAGGTTTCTTCTGTTAAAAGGAAGTTTTTCCTTCCCACTGTTGCCTGTGGCTTGCTCAGAGTGGGAGACTGCGATGAAGTGAAGATTCAACGCACTTTGCTGGCTTCCCTAGATAGATAACTTTTACTGATTGTTTTTTTTATGTATGTGAATGTACAGTGCCCTGAGACAACTTCTGTTGGGACTTGGCACTATATGAATAAATCAAATTGTGTTGAAAGCTACCACACCAAATGTTACATTATATTAGAAATTTTCTGAGTTTTAGATGTTTTTGTGTTGTCTAAAATCAGGTGATTGCTGCTGCCTTCTTCCATTAAGTTTAATCCATTCATTAAATGTCTTTAATGATTTAAGAGATATTTTGCTAATGGTACGGACAAATGAGCACTCGAGCACAGGTTAATTTCCTCCTCCTCTCTGATGACTTCCTGCATCTTCTACAGCGTCACAAAAAGGATGTCCTGATTGGATCTTGGAGCTCCATGTTGACAGGGCTGAAGGTGTCTGAGTATTATGTGCATGGGAGGGTGAAAGGCTAGGGAGGGGAGCAAACAAGTCGACTGCATTAACCTTTAGTCTGCTAGGGAGGGTGGAGGGAAGGGGACTAGGGGCATGAGCAGGCTGGGCTGGTTGAAGGGACACCCCATAATCAGGCTCCTGTCAGTGCTCTTTCCAGGAGATTAATTCAGCTGGTTTCAATTCCAGCCACTGCTCCTCTAGCCTCAACACAGGGTGCACATATTGCCATGTTTAAAACGCATGCACATGGTGCTGACTCAATTTAACTTGGGGACAGCTGAGGGGGGAAGGCCGGGTCATGTGAGTCGCCCTCAGTCCTGATGAACACAAATAACATACCTCAACAAGAAAACAGAAATCTTGGAGAAAAATCCAAACTGAGAAAATGTGCGACAATCTCGTTTTACTCTAACTGACTGCTCAAAGCTACAACGGGCCTCAGGTGTGTCTCAGATTCATCTTCCGAGCACCACAACCTGCCAGACAGAGCTCGGTTGTTGTGGCCAGACGCTGACAAGTCTCTACTGCTGCTAACTAATGAACTGATGAGACCGCAGTGCTGAGGAGCGGGTGATACAGCGGGATAGTGACAGAGATGTAGGGGTCCACCGTTAGTTACCTGTAATAGCTCTGCATGACGATGTGCAACCCATGCTCGGCTCTGACAGATGTCGGGGTTCTTCTGATCATCCATTTTCCACAGCACTTCCGTAAAAGGTCCCGTGGCATTGATAACACATTTGGCTCTGACATCAAATTCCTGCCCTATGAAAGAAAACAGCATCAATCACCAGGGGCCATTCATCTGTGGCTGGTGACAAGCCGGATTATTAATTTATCAGCGAACGCCCCCCTCTTTCCGTAATAGAGTGGCTCGAGTGTGTCCATGGGAGACTTCCCAGGATTGTAATTAATAGGAAACAGACATACCTAATTTCCCTCTTGCCTCTTTGTGTCACAGGGTGGCTTGGTGGCAGTGACTGAGGGTCTTTTGAATTTGTGGAAAGGAAATGTTTGTTAATGTGATGCTTGATGTTGACCAGCTACAGTACATAATGGGAAACATCAAAAAAATACCATGCAAATGATCTGTTGCGGCAACATAATGAATAACATTCTATCCCTTAAGTTTTGACACGGCTAAGGGGAAGCGTAAAAATAGACTGACAGGGATTGTGTATTAAAGTTCATATTTTTTTCCTAGTAACAAAAAAAAGAAAAAAACAATAAGAAAGAGAATAGATCTGAAGACAAAAACTGTTTCTATTATCCTGTCAGTCTCAGCCCTCCCTACGCGAGGCACCTCCTCTCCCATTATTAAAGTGAGACATCTCCTGCAAGAGCACACTTCTGTCTTTTAAAACACCAGCGGGTGGTCATGTGTTGAGATCCTTAAATCTTGGTTATTCATGAAATGTTTCAGAATACCATCTTTTACCCTTAACTGCTTTATTCTTCCAAAGCCATCCTTATGCATGACATTTAAAAGGTAAGTAAGGCCATTTGGAATACGCTAATTCCGTCTTATGTTCCTCTCTACAAGATCCGAAGCTGCTCTCTACACCATAAAACGCTTATGAAATATTAAAAGCCTCTGCATTAGATGTGCAATGACTTATGTGCAAACTAGCACTGAGTAAGAGGGCAGGGAGGGCCCCTGTTGTGAGAGCTACAGAGAAAGTGGGAATGGAGCGAGGCAGGCAGGAAGGAAGGAAGTGGCTTTTGTTGGATTTACCTGTGATCGCATCTCTGCAGTGTGCTGTGTGAACCCCTCTTCTTTTCTTTTTGAGGGTCTGCCCTCTTCAGTAGGTACACCACTTCAGTGTAATTGGCTATGGCAGCCCCATACCTGGCAGCAGTGAGGGCGATGGCGAGGTTCATTCGAGCATTGTTGTGTTGTCCTGCAGCGGGGGGACAGGACCAGAGCAGGGGGATGTGAGTCACCCCGAGCCTGTGACTGGTGGTATGGAAGTGTGTCGGAACCGATATGTCACATCTGTCCCTGTCACTTTGCATCAGTGCGATGGCTGCTCTGGCCACATGAGGAGCACACTTAAAGCCACAGTGGCCCTTTGGCCTGAGTGTACGCCCCCGACCAACCCCTCCTCTCTCCTCTCCTGCATCAGGAAGGATAACTGCTGCTTAGGAAGAGACAGGGAATGTTTGGATAATGAGCAGATGCATCAAAGCCTCGGAAATACCAGGAGTGCCGAGGTCGCAGCAGTGGACTAAAAACATTTTCTGTTGAGTGTTACGTATAATAATTACAGCTGCCCATAGACAATGCCACTTTTATGTTTTAATACAAAATGACGCCCCTCCATCTGATAATCTTATCTATAATCAGCCAAATATAAAACTAACTCTACATCTCCTCTTCTTATGGGATCCCTGCACAGAATCTTTTAACAGAACAGAAAGATCTCGTATCAAGATTTATGGATTAATCCTTCTTCAGCCACAAAATACCAGAGATCTATATTCAGAGCCACAAGGTCACAAGTTTTGTAATTTAAATGAAAAGGGTCTAAAAGGTGACAAATGAACAAAGCCCAGTTTCATTAGGAAGTGATCCTTATGTACATCTTTGAAGATTTATTGCCAGACAATCTCTTGCTTCAAAAGTAAAAAGAGTGAATAGAGATGATTAATCACTTTTAATGTTGGTGTCTCGGGTGACTTTCTTTCTATTTGTTATTGCCAAGGAAGTTCAAGTCCACGTTGTTGGCCGGGCAAAATGTTGTTGCTTTGCAGGAATGAGCAGGGTCCTTTGTGCCCTGATTTATTTTACGTTTGAGCGACTTCAGGCCAGCTAGCTGGTGGGCTCTGCTTAATGCTACGGCATGCTGGAAGCCATTCCCTCACAATAGAAAAAATATATATTAAAAACTGAAGGCAAAAATAAAATAAGAAAGAGAAAGAAAGGGGGAAAAACAACTGATTTAAAGGCCACATTTTAGAATGAATTACATACAAGAGTATGCAGCCTGCCATGATGTATTAAGACGACCACAGAATCCACTTCTTCATCTCTGTGGGGTGAATGTGACCATTATAGTTGGTGGTTTGCAAACTTGTGCCACCGGTGATGTGTGAGCATGCACATACACACACAAGGGCAGCTCGGGCTTGCATGTGGCTCAGCACCGGTAGGCAGTGTCTGATCCTTGATGATTGCCGAGCCTTGGAATGACCTCTGAACCTGTGATTCACAGCTCTCTGCTGCGTGAGCCTGTCACAGATTGGCACTGGACAAAGAACAGGAGAATTAATACTACATTAAATGTCAGGAATCCAAGGATTAGTCAGATGGCAGAACTGCAGGATTTATGAATGAACGGTGCACAACACGGCTATGATAACCTGACACACCGATGATGATAGCAATAATGATGATGATAATTATCATCAGCAATTAACAGCCAAAATGGCCGAGTGACTGAGCTGAGCTAAATGAGCATCAAAGCTCCCTGGAGGACAGAAGATGCCCCCCTACTCCCACCCCCATTTTCCTTCCCCATCTCTGTTTCCCCGCCCCTACCTCGGCTCGGCTCACACCAGCACTCGTTCCAGCCTCCTGGAGGTACAAAACTCAGTGAAGTGAGAGGAACTCTGTGGCTGGACAAAATGCTGCAAAATGACAGCGACAATAATGACAATGAATTTCATGTCTCCCAGTCATGGAGCCATGGATGCTTGGCTGAGCTGACTCATCCAATTAAATTGTTACAGGTACAGCGGGAGATAAGACTTATTATCCCACATTCTTTTGGCATTTTAGCACAAAGAAAGCCACACTTAATGCTGCACAGATGCGCCACATGAGGAAATAGTTCCTCAAAAAGTATAAAAGTGAGAATAATTACGCTCAGCAGGAGAAGATCTGGAATTTCTCTGCTACCTTTATGAGAACATGTTCGTACAATTTGCCTGCATGGATTGTGACAATCTGTTAAGCATTTCGTACTGAATTATATGTTTGCAAAAACTACATTTTCTACGGCTAAAGGATGTCTAGCTGTTGAAGCTATCTGTCTATGATGGCTTGAAAAATCCTGAGGAGATGAACCCGAACAGTCAAAGCCCAATCCCCAGCGAAGAAGGTCAAGGCGGAAAATGTCACTGCCATAATGTACCCGTTTGCGTATGAGGAAAAGAGGTGGAAAAGACAGCTTGAGGAAAAATTTGATCCATGTAATGTTGATGATTTTGTCCACAATGATCATATTTTTTTTCAGTTTTATCAAAATTGCAACAAAGATTTTTAGTTTTTCCTCTTTTAGTAAAAGTTAATCTAAATCCAAGCACATAGCATGTAGAAAACACCCCCCTCTCCTGTTACTTCTGCTAAATAAATGAGGTTGACAGATCACTGCTCAGATAGTGGCCACGTTCGCTCAGAAGTATGTTGCCTTTTTGCAGTACATGGGAATCCACATGTCCTCAAATGCTAAATGAAGTCTGACAGATAGCCTAGAGAAACAAAGTTGGGAGTTTGAAGCTACAAGGAAAGACCTTGAGTGAATGGGACATGCTATGTACACCCTGGCTAACAATCACCATATGCTTTGTTTTTTAGATGCCAACACGAGGCCCACGTATAGCCCCGAGAAAAACAGATCCTAGGACAAGTTGGAGCACAATGCCTGCTGGCTCTTTTTTGTTTTTCTATTTTTTTTTTAAGTGGTTTCTGATTTGTTTATGTTCACCTAAATTGCAATTAAACAGCTGAGGTGAAACGAAAAGTAAAAATGTAATCAAAAGATACATTTTTACATGTTTTTTTAAATGTATATTTTATGTATATTCTAGTTTAACCTCTATCTGCGTTGCAGTAAATCTCATAAAACCTGATGTGGTTAAAACTAGAGAAATTGCATTTAATGCAGTGTGAATTTTTTTTTGTAGAAGAACTTGCTGAAAAACCACTGAAATTAGCTAAAAAACATAGAAATGTAGCTGAAATGAAAGAACAAGCCTGAAATTAGCAGAACAAAGAATAAATAACATTGTTTTTCTGAATTAGGTTTAAATAAGCAGAAAATAGCACAAAAATTAGCAGTTTCACTAAATAGCTAAAATTAGCAAAGAAAATCACTGAAAAGTAGCTGAAAAGGCAGAAAGAAACATTACTACACCAACATTACAACACTAAAGGTTTTTCCTGTGTTTTTAAAGGCTATTTAAAGCTAAAACCACCAGAAGGAAACTGAAAGAGCTGAAAGTGGAATTGGCTGAATCAGCAAATAATAGTGTAAAACCAGCTTGATACTAGCTGAAATAGCATAAAAAAGTTGAAAACAGAAGAAAAAAGTTCAAAGGATCATAACAAGCTAAAACTACCATACAGAAGTTAGTGTCTGAAAGTAGAAGAAATTACCACTAAAAACTTGATTTTATCTGAAAACAGGTGAAATTAGCTGAAAAAATAGAACAAGCTTAAATTAGCAGAAGAAAGCAGAACACGTTTGCCCAATAAGGCTGAAAGAAGTAGACATTAGCATAAAAAAGTGGAAATTATCTAAAAAAAAAAAAAAGCTGAAATTAGCAAACAAAAAAACAGATAAATAGTAGCTGAAATAGTAGAAAAAGCTGAAACCTGCAGAAATGAGCTGAAAGTAGCATAACAAACTGAAATTAGCAGAAATAAGTTAGAAGAAGCACAAAAATGTTGTGGCTGGCAGAAAAAAATCTGAAAGGATCACAAAACAGCTGAAATAGTAGAAAAAGCTGAAACCTGCAGAAATGAGCTGAAAGTAGCATAACAAACTGAAATTAGCAGAAAAAAGTTAGAAGAAGCACAAAAATGTTGTGGCTGGCAGAAAAAAATCTGAAAGGATCACAAAACAGCTGAAAAACAGCTGAAATTTGTTGAAAGTAGCTGAAAAAAAGTTAAATTTTGCACAAGAAAGTTGAAAGACACTGAACCAGAATAAAATGTGAAAGGAGCAGTAAAAGGTTGTAAACACATCTAAAGATGTGAAGCATGTATAATGAGCTCAATTCATTTTCTATGAGGGAAAAAAAGTGGCAGAAAAAGCTAAATATTTCTAAACGCTGAAGTTGCACCATTACCAAAAGCCATAACAGGACTGTCCTGAAAGATCTGAACTTTTTTTATATGATTTGTTGAAATGTTACAAAAAATGTAGAACGAGAAAGATGCGGAAAAAGTCACAGAAGAAAAATCGATCACAATAGTGTGAATGCTTAATAAACATTCACAATATCATTAAAGCATTGGTGTAAAGAGGACGCTGGCCTTTAAAAATGAACAGCTCATATGTTTGTCAAAGTACCACTAGACAAATAAGACAAAGTTAATTTGCAAAATGTTGAACCTTTAAAATACAATTCTTCACATTTTCTTTATATGCAAATAAAACAGAAAACACAAGAAACCTAGCATTCCTCAGAGGAATGCATATCACCCGCTGCAGTTAATGCCAGATGTTTAGAGTCAGTTAAGAAATATTGGAGTTGTAGTCCTTTTGGTCAAACATCAAAAACAACATTTTCATGCAATCTTCTGCAATATTGTGACATTTGAGTGATTTAATGGGATTTGTTAGCACTTCAGGGTGTGTGTTGTGAATGACTCTCAGCTACTACCATACCAAATTTTTGCTCAATTTTTATACAGTTGTATCTATAACAGAAGTAGATGATTTTTGTGTAAGCTACGATTAATTAGCAGTAGTGGCCATCTTTAACTAGATTTATTCTATAGTAAATCATTTGTAGACGTCAACTCAATGCTTTCTATCTTAGAGTTTTCTTAAATGTTTTTATTGCTTCATGAGAAATGTACAGAAAAAAAAGAACAGCACTTATACACTGGCAAAAACATTCACATTACTTCAGCGGTGAGTACTAAAACGATGTGTACAGTTTACATTTTGAATAATGCAATCATTGTCCTAAGATGCTCGTATGTGTCTTTATGAATAAATTGATTAGTTTAACTGTTTGTTTTTTTTGTCTTTTATCAACCTAACAAAGTTTGGAGAATAGCAGAATCATCACCTTGCAATATCAGGAAAAATGCATGCAGGGCTGATAATACGTGATGTGAATTAGTTGTTTCCACACTTTTCTAATCCTCTTGAGACAGTTTATAACTCCCTTCTTAAATACAGCATTTTCAGAAAAAAAAATCCCATGTTTTAGTCTTGAACAGTCATTTGAGGTATGTTAGTTGGAAAAGGCTTTGCGTGAACAAAGGAGGAGTTCTGGGATGGTGACAGAGAGCACGATGAGTTAAGACGCCGCTGCCATGGCCCAGAAATAAGAGGAAAATCAGAAAATCTCTGAGCCCCCGTCTCAGTAATGAACCACACCTGTACACTGCTTTAAATATCATAGAGGAGCTTTAAATGTCAGGTGCAATTAGAGCTTATGATTCAAGGCTGCACCAATCAAATCAGGGCCTCCGAGTTCAGCAGTCTTACAGAGCAAAGGCGACGTGGTGCAGAGATGGTATGGACCACTCTGTCTTATACTTTTCTGTGCAGTTCAGTGAGCCTGCTAGCCCAAAGGTGATTGTAAAGTTTACTACCAATCATCTGAACTTCTCTTATCGTTGCAGTGGTTTTATCAACATAAGGCTTGCTGCTTTCCCCGGCACATGAGGTGGAAAATGAACAACTGATATTTGACAAAAGGGGGAAGAAAAAAAAAACTGGTTTACTTACAGTAAAATTGTAAAAGTAAAAGAAAACAAACAGGACTCTATTAAGAAATGAAGTAAAAAAAACAGTATGTTTTAATTACCATCACAATAATCCTTACTGTCTTGATATAATATTATTAACCAATGAAACGCCCCTCAAGATCATTCCTCAACGATAACGAAAGAACAGCAAAAACAAGAGATTTCTGCATCAATATTAGCGTTTATAGAGAAACCTTTATCACACAGCAGAATCTGTGTCAATACTCGCGTAGAGAAACTATTAAAAGATGTCACTTTCATGCTGCTCTCTTTTTAAAGCTGATGCGTTTGAGGGTAAATATGCAGCTTGGAGTTCAAAGTTCCCAGACCCCAAAAACATTGTTGCTTTAATTTGCCTCCTGTATAGTGCAGCGTGCATGTTACCGTTGAACTGCTGAGCAGGCAGCTGTGTTTCCAGCAATCACACTAATTGGTCTCTTCTGCGGCTCACCTCCAGCATCCTTGTATGTTCATACAGATTGGAAAATAAGGCTCCTAAAGAAAACACAAGAAGAGAATAATGAGATATCTCAAAGGCTGTGAAATGTAACAGAAAACTGTGACATTTTAGTTTGAACCCAGGTGACTCATTTTAAATAACTCCTATCAAAGGAGGACACACATAAGCTTCATCCCACCTATTACTGAGAGATAATTTCACAGTAACTGCAGAGGTTTGCTAAGTTGTAGGAATTCTTTAAAAACTACTTCAATTTTTTTTTCCCAGGCAGTCAGTCATTCAAGGCAAACATGTCAGTGCTTTCCGTGCATGAAAAATGAACACTGGGAGGTAAATAAAGCAATATGACCAGAGGGACCAGGAATTCTGCGGATAAGTGTCAGCTGCGGAGAAAAAATGAAGCATTTACCTGTTTGTAATCCAATTTCATGATGGCTTTCTGTAGATATCGGACTCCTCCATGAATGAGCCCGGTGCTCCGGCTGCTAGTGCCTGATGAGAAATTGTCTCCCTGCACGGGGGCAGTTTGGAGATCTGACAGACAATGGGAGCCATGGAAACACATCAACATTTGGATACTTATTGTCCCAAATCTACGGATGGGGATCAAGGAGCTACTCGCATATGCACAACTTTCCACTGTAATATTCATGACGAGAACAATATTGTGAGGCCATACATATTCCATTGGTTCAAAATAACAATCACTTCTGCCGGTATGACAGCGTCGAGCACAAAAAGAACCCCCTTGTTTTAAAGTTGTGTTTGAAAGAACAAAACTTAGATGCCTCCAAGATGCCTCTAACTACAGATCAGCACTGATTATTGGTTTGGTATGTAAAGGCAAGAATGTTTTTTTTTTGTCAGTGGAGAAGAATGACAAAGATTTCATTTATATTTTGGCCCCTGACTGAAGCCATGGGAGAAATGTGAAGAGCCCTTCAGATGAAGCCTTAAACAGGAGACTTGAAGGTAGTTCTGTCATAAAGACTAAAAGGTTTTATAACATCAGTGCATAGAAAAACCAGTCAAGGAGTCTGAGAAGAAAATATAGAATTTTTTTTTTTTTTTTCATTTTTAGTCAAGTCAAATTTATTTGTAAAACACACTTAAAACAGTAACTGTTACCAAAGTGCTTAACAAAAAGATCACAGCATCAAACAAAAATATCAAGACATAATTACAGCATGCAGAATAAAAACATAAAAACACAAAACATAATCAGAATCAATGAAATCAAAAAAACAGATCACCCTGTGTTGAATGTCAATGAGTACAGGTGTGTTTTCAAGAGATTTAAAAGCAGAGACTGAAGTAGCCTGTCGAGTCTTGCGGGGCAGATTGTTCCAGAGTTTAGGGCCCACGACTGAAAAGCGCTCGATCTCCTCTGAGCTTCAACCTGGTTTTTGCTACCACCAAAAGCAGCTGGTCTGATGATCTCAAAGCCCGAGAAGGAGCATAATGATGAAGAAGCGCAAAGAGGTATGATGGTTGCGATGCTATTGATGCACTTAAATGTCACCAGGAGATTTTTAAAATAAATTGTGACACGCACAGCAAGCCAGTGAAGAGAGGACGGAACTGGTGAAATGTGCTCAAACATGCAAGTTCCTGTTAAAAGCCGCGCTGCAGCATTCTGAACGAGTTGGAGACGTGAGAGGGAAGCCTGACTGACCCCAGCATAAAGCGAGTTGCAGTAGTCCAGCTGGGTTGTAATGAATGCATGGATTATTTTTTCAGTGTCCGATCTGGTCAGCACAGACTTAAGCTTTGCTATCTGCCTTAGCTGAAAGAAGCTTTTTTGAAGAACAGACTTGATCTGTTTATTAAACTTAAAGTCTGCGTCTAAAACTACAGGTAACCCCCGGTTTCCGGCTTAGTTCCGTTACACCGGCCCGGCCGGATACCGAAAAAGCCGGTTACCGGAAC
>JAVCKU010000150.1:11593999-11615822 GCA_032273985.1 Hypsolebias coamazonicus | reverse complement strand
CACACTGTGTGATAGGTGTCAATTTAGAGCTAAAGCTGAGATTCACAGATTGAGTTTTCACTATTACAGAATTCACACACACACACACACACACACACACACACACACACACACACACACACACACACACACATGCTGTCTGCAGCAACAGTGGATTATGATGCATGATGCACACCTGCACTTTTTGTCTCATTCTGGGATGCATCATGACAGGATCACATGTGTGACTGTGTGCTGGGAGCTGCTGCAGGTATGTTTGCAATCCCTTCAAGCAACACGCTTCTAGTGGTCTGCTCTTTTTACTTTAATTCATCTTGGTCTAATGGGTGAAGTAAAAAGAGAATGTTGCTCCATGTTTAGTCTTTGCCAAAGCTTAAACTAGACCAGTGGTTCCCAAAGTTGGGGTCAGCAGCCCATCATGTGTTGTGACACACCAAGTGGGGGGTCTTGAGATGATGCCTAGAAACACATTAGCAGATAAAAAAAAATATATATAGCCAATAATGCTACAGGAAATGAAAAAATTGTACTTATAGTTTTTGAAAGTTAAGTTGGTGTTCCCGTCTGTTTGTGTTACCAGTACTGCTTCTTTTGTGGTCAGAAGGTAAAACTTTAGGAACCCCTGCACTAGAGGCCCAGTTCACCTTAAAAAAACTTTAATAGTTGTATTTAGCTGGAGCAGAAATTAACACTTTTTAAAGTAAAATGGTCATTTACAAACGGTGATCTGCCTGAAGAGTTCATTCTAAAAACACAAATCAAGACTTTTTAACTAGATGAGATAAAAGTTACTCTGTTAAAGAACACCGTGCATGAATGTGGACTATTCTCGTGCAGTTCTGACGAATTATTGATTTGCACTGGAGTCTTATCAGCTTTCACATTTTCCAGAAGGTATTTTTACATCCAGAGATGAAACTCTTGATCTAAAGACGTCCATATGGCAATAAAATCAGCCAGTCTTTATTACCGACTTTCCTTTAAAATGAATTCAGGTTAGATCCTTTAGCTATAAAAGCCATTTCAATAATCCTTTCACTTTTCCTTCATTTATTTCTCTCACTGAGCCTCCGTGCTGTTATCTGCACAGCTTCCTTCAGCTCAGTGCAACACTTTGTGTGTGTGCCTGCAGTAAAACATGTTAATTACATGAGCTCATAAGTCCTGCCGACTGTAGCTCTAAACAAAATGAATGAATGATGAAGGGAGCGACATCCCCTTTGAAAACAACTGCCTATAGTTATACTACTGTGACTATTTGATTTGCCGTATTGAAAGGCTGATGATTGTTCAATAAATAATGCAAAAAGCTTATTTCCTGGTGGCGCGGCAGGAAAAGAAATCCAACTTGCATATAGATGGGAGGTGAGCCGCGCCTGTCCGTCTCAGCTTGCGGCCCAGAGAAGCTTTATCATTCATAGGACTAAACAGGCGATCAATTCAGCAGCCATGTATGAAGGATGAAGGGACGCGACAAGCTGTGAATGATGAGAAGCCAAAAATCAAAGGCCTCAGTCCTCCTCGGCTCTAATGACCATTACCAGCTCAGACAGCAGCAGTAAAATGAGGTTAATCATTCGCACAGATCCTTTCAAAGAAGATTGACTGAACTTGATGTCTGCTCATATCGCTCATAAATATTTACTTCACATTAAACAGCTGTGCTCGCTCTGTTACTGCACATTGATTTCGGATAGACGCCTTCAAATTATTGTTTCAAGTGTGGTCAGTGAAATCCATTAGGGCAATACTTGTACTTTGTACCAACACTCAATTATGTTAACCATAAGAAATTAATAAAGCAATGAAAGTGACTGAAGATAATGGCAAAATGGACTTTTTTTAGGTTTTTGCTTGGGGGGGGTGTGGAAACAATACTTTTGTTTTGACGTATGAAAATAGGATTAAGTCTGGTTAAAAATGGGATATTCCATCTCCAAATTAAACAGCTCAGTTTATGGCTACAGTTTAAGAATAATCTATTGAACACAAGCTCAGTCCTTTGACCTTATTGACAAACTAAAATCGGAAATATCCTTTATAAAAAGAGTTAATGTTTCCTCAGGCAGACATGTTTCCAATTCAATTAGTTTTAATGAAGCCGGTGCTCAGTGGTTACTGAAGTAGAAAAAAAAAATGGCATAAATGCCTGATGGTAATAGAGGACATTGTATACAGAGGGAGGGATCTGACACACAGCGCGTGTTTCTAAGTGGTGAGAAATACCTCCATCAGGCTGGTAGGAGCCGGTGGCTTGAGAAGCAATGAATTGTATGATCTTCAAATGATGCATCTGGTCTCTGGGGCGAAGCTGGAGGAGACTGAGGAGCCATCTGTAAAAGTACACCGATGGCCGACCTGGTTTACTTGAAGCATGTAAGGTATCACTAAGTGGCCAATAAAGCTCATCTAAATATCTCATTTGCATAATCTTAATTCCCTGAAAAAAAATGAATACATCAACACTACAACTTAGGAGGTAAAATGAATACATTTTTCCCAGAACAAAAGGTTGTGTTTACCACAGGCATTTTTTTGCATTGCAGGGACACAAACTAGCCCTCAGTCTGGTGTCAGAAGGTGGAACATCAGCATGGTCAGATGCACTGGCTCCTTTCCCATAAGAACATGCCCTTGCCCCGTGTTATGGACTGGGCTGCTGCGTCGTGGTGAAGTGAAACATATTAGGCACACTCATGCACATGTAATCTGCTCATGTCTTTGAGTCAAATCATGTGCATGATCTGTCATCTGCTCAGTGTTACAATTCTCTGTCTGCTGCCTCCATTTCCAGCTGGACATGCAAAACGAGAAGACTTATCTGTTTTATGTTGTTGATGATCTGACTGCAACAGCCTAGTTTGGTTCCAGCCTCAGAAGTTTTGCGTAAACAAAGACGTCTAACAATTAGACGTCAAGCCCAATGCATTACAAATTGCCGGGATTTCTTTGTAGCTTAAAATGACAAGCTTTGAAACTGAATCTTTGCAGACTTCAGGTGAAAATCTTATCAAACTTCCAATTTTAGCACAAAACTTGTAATTACCATATTTTTCGGTGGCGCACCAGATTACAAGTTCATATATCAATGATGTAGTAGGTATACCTGGTATGATGTAGTAGGCATACTGGTTTGTTTTCATACATAAGGCATATTAAGCAAAACAAAACAGTCAGATAAGTCAAACTTCATTCAACTAATCCAAAATAACCACATAAAATCAGCTCAAGGTCAATAAGCACAACCAGAATTAATACATAAGGTGCACCTGATCATAAGGCTCACTGTCGATTTTTGAGAAAATCGAAATATTTTAAGTGCGCCTTATAGTCCGAAAAATACGGGAATCTTTTTCCCCAATCCAGCATGAGGTTAAAAGCCTAAAATGAACAATACTCTTGTTAGAACTTCTTCTTCTAAAGTTCTCACAACTCCAGCAGAAGTGCTGTGATGGTTTGAAAAATCTCCCTCTGCAACATCAAGAGTGACAAAGTGCCAATAGATAGAAGAGGGGCAGATTCTTGAAGGGTCAGAAGGGGAATAATGTGTGTGTGTGTGGACAGAAGCAAAGAGCGGTGGGGGTTGTGGTGTGTGCTTGTGTGTCACAAGAGACAGAGGGGATCCAGCCCAGGCTCCCACACAGCTTTGTCATACCACTCGGAGATTAGGAACACACATGTCAAGCCAGCCAGAGCCTGCTGCAATAATGCACCTGCCAGCTCTCCAGATCCACTCAACCCATGTTCAACCCCTTCTTTCTACACACTAACACACACAGGCACACACACATGCACGGATCAAATTTTAAAAATATTGAGCGGCTTTATTAATGTGGATTAATAGTCTGTTTATAGCGAATTTGGAATCTGATAAATTAGGAGAGGGGCGCGTTAACTTGTCAAAGAAATATGGAGTGAATGTATTCCAGGACGGTGAAAAAACATGCAACACATCAAGGATCTGAAAAGGTTGGCAAAGTGAATATTTTACACGAAAAACCTGGTGGGAGAAGGTCGGTGTCTTTCTTCATGACAGAGTTCTTCCAGTAAAGGAGAGAAAGAGATTCATTTCTACCAGGATCCAGGGTCATCCAACCTAGTCATCCTAGAAGCACTTGAAAAATATGGAGTGAAGACTGAAGATGCTCTCTGTTCCCTCCAAAAGAAAGGAGTAGGGGAAGGATGACTGAAGAGAATCACTGACCTTCAAACAAGCTCTCTATCCATATAGAGTAGGGGAAGACATGCACAATCCATCAAAAATGCACATGAACTTTCCTTCTTCAAAAAGTTCCCGCTTGAAGAGCAGTCAGTGGATCAACTATGAATATTGCATGTGCAGAGGATCAGACTGAACTCACACACCAAAAAAATGTTTTTAGAATAACACACGTCAGGAATATAAAAAAAAAAAAAAAAAAAAAAAAAGCTTTTGTTTTAAAAATCAGCATATTAATTATAAATTTGTTATTAAACCATGCAGAAAAAAGACATATATATATAGCCGGAATTTCAAAATGCATATAGAAACTCTCCCCTACAGTCATCAAATTGCCTTTTCCCACAGTTTTTTTTTCCAGAAATGTAAGGTTCAGTGTTAATTTTCAGGCGGTCTTTGATTGTGTGAACCTGCCTCCCTCTCGCACGACATGGATACCACAGGTCAGTGGCTGGTGCAGTGTTGCATGAAACAAACAAATAGAAAAAGGCACCTTGTGGCACTTGACTCTCGCCAGAATGCAACTGAAGGCGAGCCTGCCAGCATCCCATAATAATGACCAGCGCCTCATAACCAAAGAATGAGTGAGGCGGGGGTAGGAGGGGGCGTGGGGAAAGAGAAAGGCACTGGAAAATAGGGAAAAGAGTGAATTTTAACTGGAAACGGGTAAAGAAGATTGAACATTATAGCTGTAAAGTCCTCAAAAAGACGACAACTAAGTAAAAGAAGAAGCTTAAATTAATAATAATTATTTTAATAAGCTATAATACTTGTAATAGTAAATGTAAAACAAACAAATTAAAATATTCAAAAGTGTTTAAGAATAGTTTCTAAACTATTGTTGGCCTTGGCACAGATATGATGACAAACAGGAAGTGGTTTGCACCAAACAGAGAAAACAAATTTAAAATTGTCCTACATTGTTTGCCCTCACTCTTATTTCTGTGCAACAGCTTATTAATTTTATTTAACCAGGCAAATCCCACTGAGATCACAGATCTCTTTTGCAAGTGATGCCTGGGCCTGAAGGCAGCCTGACATGCATGTTTTTGGTCTGTGGGAGAAAACCGGCAGCCCTGGAGAAAACCTATACAAGCACAAGAAGAACATGCAAACTTCACACAGAAAGACCCCCAGGTCCAACTGGGGATTGAACCCAGGACCTACTTGCTGTGAGGCAACAGTGCTAACCACTGATCCATCGAGTTTCAGTCTCCTGAGGAGCCTAAAATGGTTTGTTTCAGAATCTTTACTGAAAACCTTATGATTCAAAACAACCATCTGTCAAAGTCACAACATTTAATTAATCTGATAAATCCAGAGGAGTTGCATGAAATAGTAGCTGAACTTGCCATCGCACTTCAAATTTCTCTGTTGCTACCAACAAAACCAGTTCAAACTTCAGAGTTTCAGAAACTGGAGAGACGAGCTCAACATCTGATCCGAATTTTGCTGTTTTCTAAATGAGATCTGCAGATGTTTTGTGATCTGATCTGGTGAGTTAAGTTCCTAAAAACAACACTGTCTTGTTTTTACATTCACACAAACATGAGAATATGAACGTTCAATCAGTCCACGTAAGCTAATTGATTAAAAAGAACTGAGCAAAGGAAATAGTTTTACGTTGCTTTAAAACAGAGTTTCTCTCAGGGTTAACTTGACCGGATATGCTGCAGATGTTACAGGTGCAACTCAAAACATTAGAATGCTGTGAAATTGTTCAGTATTTCTGAGTCAATCATTTCACAAGTTGAAACTCACATATTAAATAGATTCGGTACACATAGTGAAATATTTCAAGCCTTTATTTCTTGCAATTTTGATGATTATGGCTGACAAATAATGAAAAAAAAAAAAAACAAAAGCCAGTGTCTTGGAAAATGAGAATACTGTATTGTGATGAAACTCAATATTGTAAACTCATCCTAATCAGCTGATTAACTCCTTGACATGAGCTACAAATGTTTCATTCCTCAAGTCGAGCCGCTCTTGAAGCAGAGACATCAGAAGTGTCTTACCTGGCTGAGGTGAAGAAGAACTGGACTCAGTGATCCATCGTCTTCTTTTCAGATTAAAGTAAATTTTCATGTCATTTGTAAGTCAAGGTCCCAGAATCTGGATGAAGAGAGGAGAGGTCCAGAATCCATGTTGCTTGAAGTTCAGAGTGAAGTTTCCACAGTCAGCGATGGTTTGGGGTCATGTCCTCTGCTGGTGTTGGTCCACTGGACTTTCTGAAGTCCTCAGTCGACACAGCATGTTCCATGACATCTTAGAGACTTCATGAAAGCTTTATGGAGATGCTGATTTCAGTTTCCAGCGGGACTTGGCTCCAGCCCACAACGACCAAAAAAAAAAAAAAAAAAAAGCTGGATGTGGGATATTCTAACTTTTATTATTTGTAAACCATAATCATCAAAATTACCAGAAATAAAGGATTGAAATATTTCACGCTATGTGTAATGAATCTATGCAATACATGAGGTTCACTTTCTGAAATGACTGACATAAAAAATTGAACTTTTTCACCATATGCTATTTTTTTAGATGCACCTGCCCCAAAACAAACAAACAAACAAAAAATAAAACCATTCACCTTTACTACAACTGTCACTATGCGGTAAAGTAATAAGCATGTTGTGGCCATGCAGAGAACAAGATGCTACAAAGATGAAGTGATATAAATAAAACACTTGATGCATCTGGTTTCACACACTGGATGTTATATTATTATTACTTGTTGGTCACCATAATGATCAATAAAGTGCTGTAAAGATGACTTTTTGACATTTTGTCTTAGAGCCTGCAAAGTTTCAACCTAGATAAAATAATGATTTAGACGGTGATGTATTAAAAAATAGGTGCACAGTACCAAAGTGCTTAAAGTGTTATAATGAAGGGTCAAATGTTACAAAGCAATCAAGTAAATATGTTGATTTTTAGGAAGGAAAAAAAAACCCCACAGTGTATCTAATTATATAGTACAGTTTATTCAAAAGTAGTGACAATTAGTAAATGCCATTTTAAAATTAAATATGGTCAGGAGGGTGCTTGAATGAAAACATGAGGACAATACAGTTTTCAATGTAATGTAATGTAACAGAAACAAAAATCAAAATATAAGAGTTGCAAATTAATTAAAATGTGTAATAAAGTATTAAAGGAAATGTGGAAGGCTTGCAAAAGAAAGTGGGAGGAAAGGGGGAACGCAGAAGAGGACAGCCCGACTGATCATGTGACAAAAAGAGGAAAACCAGTCTGATTATCACAGAAGCTGGGAGCATCAGACAGACAGTTGGGAGTCATCTCAAAACTCAGGAGGGAAGAGGCAAGACAAGAGGTCACAATTATGCCCCACTCACTGCTCTCCCCTCCTCCTCATAAAGTCCTCTAATATATTCGGTTAGTTCCTGTAAGGCACGGAGGGGAAATTCTAATTAAAGGGTGGGGAGAATTTTGACACGTGTGAGGCAGAGATCAATATTTAGCACCACGATCAGCCGTTCTCGATGGTTTGAGGGTGTCACTGCGAGCGCACGGCCCTCCATTAGAGACAGAGCTTGGGAAGAAGCAAAGAGGCAAGCAGGCTGCGCAAACTCCCAGTCATCATGAATCAAAGCAAAGTGATGCCTCTTGTGCGCCGTTTTGCTTGCTTTTTATCTCCATTCATCCCCTTAAAGGAGAAAAGTGAACTGTGTCAGGCTGCTTTGAGAAAGTGACACTGTGGGGGTGGAGAAGAAAGGAAAAAAATGTCACAAGGTGGATGAAAATGAGGTGCAACTGTCAGGAACGTTGATCTGAAGGGACACAGATGGTCCTGCATGCTCTTTTTGGTTTAGAAGATACTTTTTTGTCCTTTTGTAAATCATATATGAACAATAATAACATTTAATAAATAATGTAAAAAATGATTAATCAGCAATTTGTTAATTTTTCCAAGTATTCATAATATAAATTGTGATAATGTCTGTGTTTGAGGCTTCACTCTTTACACAAGATCACATCTGAAAAGACAACATCAAGTTCAAGGTTCTTTGTTGTCATTTGCTTCCCATGCGGTACATGAGGTGGAACAAAATTGTGTACTCAAGTTCTCAGTTACCATACATGTTGCACCGCCGTATACGTTGCATCAGTCCACATATGTCTAACGAAGTGGGTAAAAAACATAAATGTGTCGCTTCGTCGTATGTCGCATCTATTATGTGTCACCACTGACGCGTCATGTTTGTTACACGTCATCGCTGACAACCCGGAAACGTGGGCTGGTGTTGTGCCAAAAATCGATCGGCTTCCAAACGGCAGCTGCGGGAGCATGCACGGTAGGACTTTAACAAGAATTTAACAAGATGACCACCTAAACATAATTATTTGTTTGCTCGACATTATAGTAAAGGTCTGTCTAAGTTGAACTTTTCCTTAATAAATACACTTTGATGGTCAAATCAGCTGCATTTCACCTGGGCGGTGCGACAAAATGCAACTGATTTGATGTCTGCTCCAGGAGTTCCGGAGTAAGACAAAGGTGGCCAGTATGGCAAGCCAAGTGTCTCATTAATAGCCATTTTTACCTATTAATGAGACACTTGGCTTGCCATATTAGTCAAGGGGCCTCTAGTGGCTGAAAATGGTAGTGTTCCATATTTTTCATGTCAGAATGAATGAAACAGTCAGATCTCAGCCAAAAATTGGTTTATAAGTATGGGAAAAAATGTATATTATTGGTTTTGGTGTATAAGTTGCAGGACTTGCAAATTTATGCAAAAAGGTGCAACTTATATGGTGAAAAATACGGTACTCTACAAATATTCATGCGGACGCCGTTTTTAATCAAGCACGTGCAGCTTTGAAACTTTTCAAGTATGAACTTATTTTTAGCATATACTATTGTATTTTATCACTGCATTATAAGTACTGTATCTACAACTAATCTTATATCGTAAAAAATAGGTTTACAAATGTTTATTGTGCTTACAAGGTAACTTAGTCTGAAATGTTTCACATAACAACTCTAGATGAAATATATAAGTGAACAGATATGGCGCATTTGGCAAAAAACTGGTCAGTTCTGTCTCTCTGTCACCCTTAATTAATGCATAATAAATAATTATCAATCATTTATAAATTGTTTATAGAGGAATTAATAACATATCTATAAACTCTTTTTTAGCCATCTATAAGGGGAGCCTTACTGGAAAGTGGTACCCTAAAAATACATTTTGTTTTTATGTATGTATGTTTTTTTTTAAACATTTTAATACAAAACACTAATACAGCAAAAAAAAAAAAAAAAAACAGGACTTACAATATATTTTCGAGGTGTTAAAATGGAGGTACAACACTAAATATTGAGAAAGCAAGACTTTAAATAAGGTCCGAATATGTCAGATTTGTGCTTAAGAGCCGTTATCTTCCAGCACTGATGATGACCGCTGGCTCAGGACCAAGAACATGATGTTGTTGCCAGAGGGCAAGGAGCAAAGCAAAGGATGGGGCATCGTGTGTGCATATACGTGTGTGTAAGTAGGTGGTGGGCTGCGGGGTGGGGAGCCAACCCAGTCCAGGTTGCCCCCTGTCTTCATGTGTCAGCCCATCTCCTTGTTCTTGCGTGTCACTGACACACACGTGGGTACTTGCCAAACCCAAGTTGCTCCAATTAACGGCTGTCCCACTGCGCTATCCAATGTGCAAGTGCTGCTAGCTCGGGTGACAAGATCTGGTCTGGGATCTGTCTCTCCCGTGACATGGAAAAAAAAAAAAAGAAGGAATTTTAAGAAGGGAAATGTGATGCAAACACACACCGGGCTCACGCTGCGTCGAGAAAGGTAGATAACAAAGACTCTTGTAAATGAGTGGCAGCGAGGACGACGCTGAGGATTCTCTAATTACTCGCTGCAATCTATCTAAGTCAGTGGCCTTCTAATTTGATTTATCAGAATGCATGAAATCCCCTGGAATAATGCCCTTATTAGAAGGACAGGACTGACGGGGGGACAGAGGTCTGCCATGTGGGGGAGGGCTGAGGAGATTTAAGCATCAATTACAGTCAAAGGGAGTATTAATAGTTATTAATCCACAAACATAGCTACTGTTTTCTAACTCTGCTACTTGGAGACAGTGTCTTATTATCACATGCACACACAAAAAGTTATCTATATATTTTTTAAAGCACATAGTGCATGTGTTTAAGCTAATGCAGCCAAAATCTTTTGGCGAGGAGAGAAAATAAAGTTTAAATAATTCTTGTGCAAGAGGATGCACAAAAGGAGAGATGCCATAATACTCCAAGTGGTTAAATCATTTTATCCACCGGTAGATCAAAGGTCTTTAACCTCTTTAACTAAATTCTTGACTGACAAATTCAATTGCTGTCAGTGTTCAGGGGCCCTCAATGTCATATGTGCATTTTGATTCAATTTGGCCAGCTTACATATACATATTGTTTATCCAGTTACAGTTTCCTCCCCAAAAAATCAATACTTACATCTTTGCTTCATCATTCTTAAGCGTATTGTGAAACAGCAAAATATCACGGTAATCAAATATAGCAAAACAATGTGGATTGTTAATTTTGCGCTATTAAGCTTTTGCAACATTTACAACGTCTTCCTTTTGCCTATTGATGACTCGTGTTTGTCTTCTTGTATGGGAAAATAACCTTTTATATGTTTTAAATTCAATTTAGAAAGGTCAATTTCCGAGCAAATGACAATAAATCACAGACAAGAAATTCTTGTGTTATTTCTAACAGTGCAGGTTGGAAATGCATATTTATCGGAACACTAAAAAGACGTGCTTTTTTCCCTGTTGTTTGTGTTTATTTTTGTTTAGGCAGACGCAATTGAATCGTTCAAACGAAATATTACAATTGCATTTCTTTGAATAAGCATGCACGACAAGGACAGATGTGTCATGTTAAATAAATAGTTTAAGGAACTGTAAAGACATGAGGCTGTTCCAGGGTTTTATTGTTAAATCTTTTGGTTTTTGTTCTGCTGCGTGGCTGAAAGGAGAATGCCAGCGTTGTGTTGCCTCGCTGTCACTCACACAGAGGCAGTATTTAGACAGGGAACTGAGGGCTCTGCTTCGCCGCTAGCCCCCGCTTTTTAAACAGCCCTTTCCTCAGAGAGACAGCTTAGCACTCAGTGCCAGTCAACCTCGGCTGCCCGGCCATTCACCCCCCTCTCTCTTACAGCACACACACACACATTGGAGGGCTTTTTGCTAAAGAACAATTTGGCCAAAACAGGAGAAATGATCGTTTGTGGTCAGACCCGGAGGTACATTATGATGGGTCTATCCCGCTTCTTCTACAAAGTGGGGAGTGAAAGGCATCTGGACAGCAAATTCATCAGCATTACTTGAATGGAGGAACAAGCTCATACAGCATTACGTGGCTGACAGGGAAGATGAATTTAGGCAACCCCAGTGCATCAGGGATCCTCGCAGAGCTTCCAGTCACGGCCCGCGGTAAAGACTGAGGGATGAGAGCGAGGTCGTGGAGATAACACATCACCCTCCACATCCCATATTGCGGCGCTTTCCTGTAGAGTGTCTGGGACGATGCTGTGTAAGCTGCCAGAGCGCTGTTGACATCACTGACAACCCTCCACGGTGTCAGGCAGTCAGTCACACTTCTGCCGGGTGTCTGTCATCGTGCTCAAATAGTCAGGCACTGACACCTTTTCACGTGAATGAAGATTCTCCAGTGACTGATAAAAAAATAATAAAATAGCGGATGGCCTTTAAGTAGAATAAAAAAAAACAGATCTAGAATAGCACCTCTCTTCAAAAGGAGAGACTTATAATTTGCAATAATGGCACACCTTTAGTTCTCGTAGAGGAAATTACAGGAAAAAGACGATCTGAAATATCCTTTTAACTGGCAGAAACACATCCATTGTAGACAGAAGTCTTGTTTACTTGGTAAAATGGCATCAATTAGGAGGGGATGGCAAAATTAGCATATTCTCTTAATGGACTGGCCTTTCTTGTGCGGCTCTCTCACACTGATTGTATGGAAGGGACATGTTAAGGGAGACTGAGAAAAGGTCAGGTGTCTGCACCGCTCAGGTGATCATATTTTTCACCAAACAGTTGTGCATTCTCCATGGCTATTGTCATGTTATATTGCAGCCGAGCGCGGCGTTTCTGCATGTGGAGAGATTTTATTTTAAATTATCATGGAAAACAAGTCACTCATTCTGACACTTTAGAGGGATTGGACGGGTGCTGTTTTTTTTATTTATTTATTATTATTATCTGTGCATAAAATATTCAATATGCTTTCAATAATCGTTCTTTTTCTGTAATTTCCTTTACAGATAGATTTTTTTTTTTATAATTTCCCCGTTAAAACTTCAGAAGCAAATTAATTATTTAAAAACAGACGTGTCATGTTCAGCATTGTAATATCTCAACATCTCAAGTAGGGCTCCACTCCTCCTCAGCAGCTTCAAGCTGCAGACTTCAAATTTCCCCCTCCTCCCCCACCCCGGTGTCTGTGCTCCCCACCACCCCAAATTGACTGGTCTTGCACAGTTGCAGCTGAACAAGAAAGGAATTGCCAGTGTCAAGACACAGTTTACAAATATGACATCTCCTCTGGTATGGCTGGAAATATGAAATATTGATTTATGTGCAGTAAAAGGTCTTATAAAAATGATCACATACACATGAGGGATTAATGCGCAGAAGATCAATAGAAATTTCATTCTTGACACTAGACTGTCACCTATGGTGAAATGCTAAAATAAAGAAATCAATATTATCTATGAAATGTCAAATTTATTATAATTATGTGGATGAAAGCTGGCCAAGAGGCTCCCATGGGGGTTGAGAGGGATAGGTTACTGCTCTCAAGCATCCCTCATGTCCCTGCTTCTTCTGCTGCCAATTTTGAGAGCAATATTGGTGTAAAGGGTTTTCACCCGTTGCGCATGGCCTTGTTGAAACAAATTCCTCCTGGAATATTTAACTGTGGAGAGACTGACAATGGACAGAGCTGCAGTTCATAGCCCAAAGGTTGTGTAGTTAACAGCTGTTAGCTTTGGCACAAATTGTGTGACTCTGCCCTCTCGATTGAAACCTATTTGGCGGCGGCTGCTGACATGGATAAGTCACATGCCACTAAAGTACAACATGTCAGCTTGTGTCTTAAGGGATGACAGGTTCATTCATGTTAGACACTGATGTTTAAACTGCTGTGTCACAATGGAAAGCTTAAGAAAAGACTATTAAGATATATAGAATAGAGAAACTTTAAGTTTAACTTATGTTGATTGAATTGGAGCCTTTTTGGTCAAACTTTGGAGAACAACATTCAAACATCTCCTCACACAGGAGATGCCACACAGAGAGAATGTGTTGGGAATTACTCTCAGCTACTACCAAACCAATTTTTAGTCTCAGTGTTTGTACTGAGATTGGAAATTGATGCTAAAAACTGAAGATTGATTTGTACTGAGATTTATAATGACTGCTTATATACACACGTGAGCACTGCTTATATATAGAGTGTACATGTACATATGTGTGTGTGTGTATACAGTATATATTTTTTATTTTATTTTATTTATTTATTTGTGTGTACAAAGTATGCTTAGATGTGTATGCATACAATCAGTGCATACAAATGCATACATATGCACTGTATACATGCTCCCTACCACCTTGTTTATGTGCATATTGTCTTTTTCCAAATTTGTGTATTATGTATCTTTTTGATTATTTCATGTGTGTCTTTTCTCTGTATGATTAGAACATGCTGCTGGATGTCTCAAATTTCCCACTGGGGATTAAAGAATCTATCTATCGTATCTTTGTAAACTTGACTGAGATATTATAGGGTGCTGTTTGCAAAGTTACACAGTCAAAAAATAACAGTAATATTTTGGTTTATTTAGCCTTTCATAAGGAAAAAAATAGTTTTCCAAATGCAGCTTTTCATCATGTTTTTCATTCATTTATGAATGTCATGATTCCAAATTAAATATTTACTTTACAAGCTAAATATTTAGTTTATAAACTAAAAACTTAACTTGCAAGTTAAATATTTAGTTAGCAAGCTAAATATTTAGCTCCACACTAAATGTTTATTTTACAAACTAAATGTTTATGTCCAAGTTAAATGTTTAATATAAAAACTAAAAAATTAACATGTAAGTTAAATATTTGGTTATTGAACTAAATATTTAAGTATAAATTAAATATTTAATTTCCAAGCTAAGTATTTATTTTCAAAACTAAGCATTTAATTTTTAGCTAAACATTTAATCCCTAAACTAAATATGTAATTTGCTAAACAAATATTTAGCTCTGACCTAAATATTTATTTTCTAAACTAAACATTTAATTCCTAAAACAAATATTTAATTTTCCAAATGAAGATTTAGCTCTGACTATTACAACTTTACCTTGCTAGCTAGTTTCCAAATTAAACATCAAGCTTGGATATAAACATTTATTTTGTAAACTAAATACAGTAGTTAACGTGGAGCTAAAAAAATTGAGCTTACTAAATAAATATTTAACTTGCAAGTTAAATATTTAGTTTGTAATTAAATATTTATCTTGTAAATTAAACATTTAGTTTGGAACCATGACATTTATAAATGTATGAATAACATAGTGAAAAAAGCTAAATAAACCAAAAAGTTTGCCATTAATTTTTGACAGTGTAACTTTACAAATGACACCCCATAAGATATAATCTTTTGTGTTGGCTAATTTTGAATAGCTCTATAAACCACTGTAAATGGGTTTGGCTCCAAGCTGGTGTAGAGGCAGGGCAGCCGGCTTGGGACCCTAAAGCCCCAGGTTCGATCCCCGGTCACTGCATACCTTGTGGTGTCTCTGGGCAGCACACCTCATCCCCAAATTGCTCCCCAGGTGCTTTCAATAGCTGCCCACTGCGCCACCTGGTGGTGGATGGGTTAAATGCAGAGACTAATTTCGTCACTGTATGGAAACATACAGCTGATGACATTGTGTGACATTATTATTAATCAGTTGTACATACAAAAACTTTCTGAAAGCTTTATTAATTTTCATCTCAATCCGTCCAGTGACTCAAAAAATATTTTGCTAACAGAAAAACAGCATTGACTCCATCAGTTATCTCATATATTGCGTCACATATGGTGTATGCGTTGTTAATCCCTCTCAGCTGTAATCACACCAAATCTTAGCACATTTGTAAAACAGACAAATATAAACCTTTTTTTATGATTTTCAAAGTCAGTAGTCTATGGTGGCCATTTTGAATTGGTTTGGCTCCAATGGTTAATCATTTGTACATGCACATTAATTCTTCTCAGAAAGTTTTAGTAAAATCCATTCTGTGGTTCATGAAATATATTGAACTGGACAAAGCTGACTCTAAATGTTAGCACTCAGCTACTACCATGTCATTTTTTGGTAAATAGCTGTTAAAATTGACTGACATAGACAATGTTGTGCTTTTATAGTGTGTAAATGTGCATCCATCCAGTGATTATGCCATGCAAGTTCTAAAAAAATTACATGCACACACAAAGGAAGAAAAACACTATTGCCCTCCTCCTTTTGGCAGCAGGTGACAATCAACAGGTGGGAAAAGATGTTCTTATGTCTACACTCACTGTAAAAGAAGTTGAATGAGATTTTTCACTTTTAAAACACAGTATATCAACAGACTTCAGCTGTTTATGCGCTGCTAGCTTTCCTCAAATCTCCCTCCGTGTTTAATTTGCATTTAAACTCAAAGCTATTTGTGTTCATTCGCTTGTTTTCCGTGTCTAATTAATATCCTTTGAATGTATGGCAATCAATTTATTCAATCAATGGTGGGTAGTGCCTGTGGCCTTCTAAAGGTCACTTTGATATGGAATGGGAAATCATCAGAGCCACATCACAAAAGGAGGGAGCAGGTAATTTGAATGTGGCAGGCAAACTTTGCAGGTCTGATGACACGTTTCTTTAAATCTAGGGAAAATTATTTCCCTTTCTGTTTTCCTTTTTCGAGCAATGGTCTTTTTGTTCCACACCAGAGGCCCAGTGTACACTCCAGAGTGTGGCAGCTGTGTAATCCCTTTAACAACCGACGGGGCTATTAAATGAACCGGCGGCGCAGCTGCAAATAGCCAATAAAGCCAGCACAATATCATCCCTATTAAACAGTAATCTCGGCAGGCTTAAGAAGTTCGCTGAAAAACAGGAGGAACAGCGTGGCAAAATGTAATCAAGCAAAACACGAGGATTTTCCCCGCAACAAAAAATAAATAAATAAATAAGCCAAACAATTTTCACATCACCCGACATGAAAGGCGTTCGGCAACAGCAATCGAGCCTCTGAGAAGTTCTCGCTCTCTTCAGGTGAACACAGTTTGCCGTCTTATCACAAATACAGAGGCGCACACACACACACAAAAATGAGCCTGTCAATCGAACCAATTTATCTCCACAGATATTAAGTGAGAAAGGGGAAACGGGGGAAAAAAAATAACAATTTGTGCAGTTACATTTTAAAAGTGGCCAAATCAAATTCATAAGATCACAATTTGAGAGATAGAAACCAGTTTATTTTTTCCTCCCTTTTACCGGCTTATGTGCTCTGTCAGATGAAAGCGGAGCAGAGAGCTGCTGTTGATGGAGCCTTTGAGCCTGGAAGAGGAGACAACGCAGGCTCTTGAAGGGGGGCCGGGGACAGCGATAACCAGGGAGGCCGCAGGAGCTCCCTCCCCGCGCTGAGGGAAGGTGTTCCAACTTATCAGAGTCTGCACGTGGGGATGATTACCCCCTCTGCCGGACCGATTACGGCTGCCTCTCTGGGTCAAAAGCAGGCCAGGATGAAAGAGAGAACTGAAGCCTTCTATCCTGCCTCCAATCATCCATTAGCACTCAGAGAAAGGGGCTTGTCTACTGCCTCCCACCCCCCTCACACTTCTCTCCAACACGGGCTTGTCAGTCTGCGGCATAAAAAGTACAGGGACATAATCACAAGCGGCACTCCCACTTACACCACTGTCACGAACAGACTGAAGGGCCCGGAAATGCAATTTAAAGATTTCAGTATGAGCATTTCTTGACATATTTATTACAGTTTGTTTAAAAAAAAATCATCTTCATTTGCAAAGTTAAGCTAAGTGATTGACACTGTTGATGGATATGCTCATGTATCCTAATGACCGTTGCACTCACTTGTCGCAAAACTGCCTCAACAGAGTGAAGCAGTAGACAGATAGAAGAAAAGAAACATATTTCTGAAGGTTGTAATAAAGGTTTCTCTCTCTTGTCTTTGAAGAATTGGAGTGAAGTAGGAAAACTGTCAGTTATTGCCATCAAGATAATTATGTACTCAGCTTCACGCTGCTCCTTTTTATGTGCTTAACTTTTATGCAATTTCAAAACAAGTGGTACATTGCATTCTTTGTGAAACACCACTGTGTACCTGCACAGTCTACATTAGCATTATGCAATTTTCTAGTTTCCAAGTAACTAAGACTTGGAGTGTTCACATTCATTGCTCCACTCTGATGTACATTATGGATAAACTACAGATTAGTAGTCGACAGCCACCCATACTCACCTGTTCCTAAACCACTTCAACCCTTGTTCACATGGAAAAGCTGTTCTTCCAAAACAGCCTTTCTATTTATCGGCTCTAAAAAAATTACAATTGTATACTGTTTTTATTGACACAGCAATGCTTAAAATGACCAAAAACACTGTAGTGACTGTGCTAGGCCTTTATGTGGTGCTGTAGCACTGTCACGAAAATACGTACAAACAGGAAACAAGGTTGTGAAGCATGACACTCACATAAACTGCAAATACAAGAAAAAGAAGACAAGGATAGTGAAAAGAGGATAAAGAAAAGTAGAACTTCTACTTTATATTAAATTGAACTACTATTGACTGGGAGGTGTATCAGTCCAAATATGAGGACATAATTAAAGCTTTTCAGGCAAGTAGAACAATTGGAGGGAGGGGTTTTCGTCACAATGTGGCTGTGGTTGAGTGGTTAGAGCAGTCGTCCTCCCATGCAACAGTTGGGGGTTGGATTCCACCAGCAGCCACATGTCGGTGTCCCTGGGTAAGACACTGAACACCTCATTGCCTCCTATGTGTGTCCCATCGGTGCATGCATGTGATAAAGCACGGATTAGTGTTTCTAGCTGTGTGCTGTATGAATGGGTAAATGAGGGCACAGATTGTGTTGTAAAGCACTTTGAGTATCTTGAGAAGATAAAAAAGTGCTATAAGTACTGTATAGTCAATTTACCTTTTACAGTGTTCACATCATATCAGGATAAATTCTTCATACACAAGTATTAGTCATTTAAAACCTTTCCCATTCCCTGTGTTATTTTAAATGTTTACTTTCTGTTTATTGTAGTTTAGTTTTGCAACATTTGCTTTAATATTCAATAAAGTGAGGAAAGCCAGTTTGGCTTTAGATTATTTGGTGTACCAATAAGGAGTTTTTGCTTCTGTAGACTCTTTTAAGGACAATGTTATTGTTCATTGTACTTGCTTGTTCATTGAAGTAATATGAAAGGTAGTAAGAAACGTTTTGCTGTAGTTGAGAAGCTATCACCTGCAAACACACGCATGTAATGTGTATTTATTGTTACAGTCATGCTTGAGGTCAAAGGTTAGATTGAAATAGGTGTATGACATCATAGTTTTCAAAAAATAAGTATTTTGACTGTCCACAAGAAAATACAAGGGTGTCATTTTTCTCACTCAGGAACTCCGTTTAAAAAAAAAAAAAAGTTTAGGGCAGGAGTGTCCAAACTTTTTCATATCTGTGCCAAAACTATCAAGATGAAAGGAATTGCAAGCCACAAAAATGTGAATTTAACACTCAACAACAATGTGAATGATATTTTGGCGAAATGTTAAACATTTATTAATTTTGGTGGGGAAAAAAAAAAAAGTTTTAAATTGTTGTAGATCCAAAACGTTAAAAGCCTCAAACACTGAGCTTATATTTTTGTTAAAACTGATTTAATTTATTTGATTTGCTGGGTCTATGTTTATTGCTTTCTTGTGCTTGCAAAGTTCATTTTAGTTTGTTCTCAGCAACAAATACGTAATACGAGTGCGTGTCCTTTTAAAAGGGGGTCGATCAGTCTTTTGGACCATGGACAGCACAAAAGGCTAATTGAAGTTCTGACAAATCATCCAGCTGTCAGTCTCTAAAATAGATTCGTAGAAGATTTGAAGCGACACTGATAAAGTTGATAAAATGGTATGTAGATGATACTACTTTATATTAATTGAAAAATGTCCAATTTCCCTCTATTGATTCTTATATCAATGGTAATTTGTTACATTTAGTCAAGTTTCATGAATAATTATCCAAAAGTCTCCATTATGATAGAAGTCTGTAAAGGTTTGTGGTGCTTTGTACACTGAAGTGAAAATAAAAACATTCATTATATCCAAAGGTTTGTATTTTGCTTAATATTGCTCATTTTGAGAAAATATTTTTTATCTGTTTTGCTGTTAAACCTAAACATTATATAAAAAGGAATGCCAATGAATTAGCAGAAAGTCTGCATCGACCTCTTAAGCAAAATGATACCATTCTTAAACTACAGTGGTGGGCCGCTCAATATCACTCCAAGGGCCGCAAATGGCCCTCGGACCACACTTTGGACACCCTGGTTTAAGTGCTCCTAGAAATTGTTTCTACTTGGGCACAAGGCTAAAAAAACATGTTTTTTATGTATTCACAAAGACCATGTGAACGGGGTCTCAAAAAATACAAATGTAAAGGAAGCACAGTCATAATTTATCCTTATTCAAAGGAGAGGGCAAGTTTAGTGATGAATTAGTTTCTGCTGACAATAAAAGCACATTCTCACTACAGAGCTATTCGAACGATTGTTTCAAATGATCCAAAAGCATCTTGTCTTGTCCTTTAAACATGTTTTTAATGAATTATGTATCTGCAGTGATTTATGGTCAGTCAACATTTTTCTTCTTCAGTGTGGAATCCTACATGGATTTTTCCCAGGTAGCCAACAGAGGAAACCAAAATTGCTCAATTTAAGGAAGTAATTAAAACTGTCCCCAATCAATATTTATCTTTACAGAGACCCTGGTGGGGGTTTAGTACCTTCCCATCCCCCCACTATGCCCCCGTCTAGCCTTTCGTCCCCTTGCTTCACTTATTGACAGCTGTTCGGCTCCTTCAAATAAACCAGATACTGTACAGGAGCAAGCTGTTCCCACTCAGGATTCAAAGGACATGTGATCAGAATCATCAAATGACCCTCATATTCTGACCAATTCGAAACAATAGAGAAAAAGAAAGAAAAACCATGAGCCTGTGTACAAATGAAACCGTCTTATTTAGACGTTGGAAAAAAAAAAATCTTAAAAGTTAAATAATAATTTTCTCACCAACTAAATTGTTTACATAGTAAGCTTTCCAAACTCATGAATAATCAGTAGTCGAGCACTCTCCTTTTCTGGTACTCCTCGTTTAAATAATTAGTTTGACATTATCCTCTCACCTGTGCACAAGTGGAAAAAAGTGAAGCTAAACAGATTTTATTATGATGATATTTAAATGTAAAATTCTTTGCCTGCATCCTATAATTATCTTTTTTCTTCTTCTTGTTAAAATAGCTACAGTACATGTTTGTGTTGCAAGACGTCTTACAAAGTCAGCCATCAACACCCTGAAAAGGTATTTCTGCTCTAAATCTGCAGGACACCAACTTAAAATAGAGAAATTGCATTTCCTGTGAAAATGCAGTGTGAATGCTTATTGCGGAACTTGCTGCAAAACAGCTGAAATTAGATCAAATCATTCTAAAATGTACAAAGTAGCTAATATGGAAGAACACGCATGAATTAGCAGAAGAAAGCAGAAATAAACATTTGCTGAGTTAGGTTTCAGTAATTAGCACAAAATTAGGAAATTAGCTAAAAAAAAAGGCTGATTTTTTTAAATAGCTGAAAAGTAGCTGAAAAAGCTAAAAAAAGCCTAAAGAAGTAAGCAGAAAGAGCTGAAATTATCTAAAAAAATGCGGATTTAGTGGAAAAACCTAAAATTGGCATTAAAAAAAGCTAAATGTAGCTGAAATAACAGAAAAAGCTGAAACTAGCAGAAAAAAAGCTGAAAGGAGCATAACAAGCTGCATTTTTTTTATATACAGTATGTATATATAAAATGTCTTCATTTGAAAATACAATACAAAACAATCTCATAAACGATAAGAATACAAAACATAAAAAATGAAAGGTAGCAGAAAACATCTTATTATATCTGCCCTTTTGAAGCTGTTAGACTCATAAATATCTAACCAGAATTATCACTGTGAAATATCACATCATGTTGCTGCTGATATGTTTCATGTTGCTGCTGATCTGTTCATGTTGCTGCTGATCTATTTCATGTTGCTGCTGATCTCTTCATGTTGCTGATCTGTTTTCATGTTGCTGTGTTCATCTGCTCATACAATCTCATGTTCATGCTGCTGGTTGAAGTAAAGTTATTCTATGATATTAGTGTTTAGTGTATTTTTAGTTGGTTTTTCTTAGTTCACATCTTAGATCTTAGTAATGTTTTCTTTTGCATTTTATTGTTGGATGTAACTGGGACCCTGT
>JAVCKU010000150.1:11490340-11500775 GCA_032273985.1 Hypsolebias coamazonicus | reverse complement strand
TGTGTGTGTGTGTGTGTGTGTGTGTGTTTCATTTGTCCAATAAATATTTATAATGCCTTTGAGACAAGTTTTTGTAACAAAACTAGTAATTTATGAAGAACCAAACCCAAAGGAGAAATTATGTCTTTATGTTTTTTTTTTTTTACCAAATTTTAAAGCATGAACAGCCTTTCGCTGCTTCCTACTACAATCCTCCCACTTCTTCCAAATCTGTCTGAGCCAATTATTTGAGCATTTAAATTTTGTTTCAATGAAAAAGGCAGTGACAAAAGACGAACCCACCACCTCCCACACACATGCACAAATGTGACATCCAGAGTGCAGATCTCTTTGGTGATAAAGGGCAATTGTTTTTTTAGTTTTTCCTGACAGAACAAGTACTGATTAAAGGTGGCTTTAAAAGATGTACGTCCCATCTCCACGAAGTCAGACGATAACGCCATCAGCATTTTGACATCCAGGTCCATCCCATGGGTTTATCAAAGAAAAGGTTATCTCACGATAAAGACACAATTAACCTGTCTGCCTGTGATTCCTACAATAATAGCACTGACTTGATCCCTATAGGATTTTTAGGGGCTCGCTTCAAATAAGCACTAATATAAGCAGCGTATTTAACAGCAGCAAATGTTGCACTGTCATGAAGGAACAGCAGCACAGATTACACAAGAGTGTGAGCAAAACAAAGAAAGCTTTGGAGGAGGTGACACTGGCTCCGTGTCCATGTGGGATCCTTTATCTGACTCAGTGATCGCTTAAATTTAGAATGCGTCCATGCATGTGTTTTCATTAAGACAAGACACATGCAGAAAAATAAATAAAAATACAATTGAAACTCATTTTAAAAGGTAAAATCTAAATTTAACTGCATTAATTTAAAAAAAGGTTTTTTTTTTTTTTATAAATGAGACATTTCACAAAAGATAAAGAGTTAATTCATACCTTTGAAGTAGAATTGTGTAAATAATTAATTAATAATGCAATATTATAAAATGTTTTAATTATAATGGAAATACTATAATTGATGTCCTGATGGCTCTTTGAATGGCTTCAGTTTGGAGAAACCAATTCTGATTTAATTAGCTAGAGGCTAATCTGAGAGCTAAGATGATTTTATTGTCTTGAAACAACTCCAAAATCAAAAGATTTCTTAGTGGTTCATGCTAATGTTATTGTAAACCTTTATAAGTATGTCAGATTTGTGTTACATAGCTATTCTGGAAGAAATATTATGATATTCCTGCAGGAAGTGTCCAAGGCTGAACAGGGAGTGCCACAGCTAACGGCTTTGGATGTGTAATGAGAAACTGGCAGCTGTACGAAAGTAAAACTAAACCAACTGAACTGTCACATATATTTTAAGTCCAATATTTGCTTTTGACACTTTGTTGGATTAATTGACTTTTAGAAATCAGTTTTGTTAATTCAGATTACTTTTTGATTTTATGTTTTGGTTCTCTTGAATTCACCATATACAGGCATTTGTCCATCGGAAACTAAAAACGTACATAGTTTGATGTGCAGATTACTGAAATATCCATTTCACACATGGTACCACTTTAAAGCTTGCAGTATCAAGTGTTAATTGGGAATAAACCCAAACGTTATCTTTAAAACGTCTCTCTCATTTCAATTAGGAGTCATTTAAACTCAGTCTTGAAGGGTTCAATGCCAGTTATTTTGTAGATGGTACACAATCCACCTTTAAAACCTGCACTTAAACAATGAGGGTTTGTACACTGGTGGCTCCTGTGATTTATACTTGTGAAAACCAATTTTAAATAACAAATATAGTAGTTTAATGTGCATACTGTAAAAGCAGGGTTTTACTGTTGGAATTGGTGAAGATGGTGCACAAATGTGACATTGTAGACTGCATCTTTTTAATCCTTGTGGCACTTATTATAATTTTTTATGAATACATGCGTTGTTCTGATTTGTAAGTATTTATAATCACAGAGCTCCAAATGACTCAGTCAGCTTGCTTTGTGCAACAGCTTTAACTAGACGCATGCATCAAATACAGCCATACTGCTTTAGTGGCATTAGATTAAAAAAAATAGTCATGGAGATGTTTCCTTATAATTCCTTTTAGCAATTTAGGCAGTTCCACTTTGTTTTTTAATAGAATCTGGTCCATAAAAGTGTTCTGTAAAGTCAGTACTCTGTCAAAGTCTGACATTTATGAAGAGTTAGATGATTGCAGAGTGTAAAATGAACTGCTCAAGGAAAGGTCTCATCGTTTTGCGTTTTCGTGCAAGTTATTACTCCACCACTGTAACCTGTCCATGGTTCTCTCCCAAATTTTAGAAGTCACATAAAAAAACACAAACTTTACATGAATGAGCCCAGAGATTCTTATCACCTTTGCAATTTCATGCTTGGTACTCTTTTTCAATTACCAGCAGCCACTGCTTTAAACGGGTGTTGGAGACCTATTGATCATCTTGTTTCAGTCTCTGGAAAAACATCACCTCAAAATGTTTGGCAGAGCAACATAAACTGCTGCTGCGTCTGAATACCTACAGTATATTCAGCTGAAGTTCTGATAAAAACACAAAAACAGACAGTAATCGACATCAACTTCCAGCCGTGGGAATAAAACTCAACCATTTCTACACTTTTTCATCACTCCATGCCTATTTCTTCACATTTACAGCATCAATTGTGCACAAAATCACCTGCTCGCAAGTGTTTTGATTAAACTGTCCACACATTTTTCTGAACATTTTTGGGGATCCGGTCAGTAAAAGTGCAGACTCCTTTAGCAGATTTATAAGCATATTTCAGAAAAGCCTAAATGAAAAGAGGGATACATTAATGCCTTCTAACATTATAGGGATTGATCGTCTGGTCATTCTTGGATGCAAGAAGAAGAAAATGAAGAGCTTTGCTAATTGTCTACCTTGAACCACTTCTGATGCAAAGTGACAGTAATTTATTCATAGAGTTGATAAAGCATACAGTACATATATAGTTAAAGCAGCGAGATGCCAAACAGTTACGTCAGATCTTTATTCCTGAAAAAATTGGTTATCATACAGTGTCTCTGATGCATTTAGAGAAAACCAGATGTCATGGCACGAATTCAGGAAACAGAGGGATTGTTACGGGGCTGTGGTAGACCTTTAGCTAAAGATTGTAGTCAATATATTATTATTGCTTTCATCACAAAGGAAGTAAAGAATGGGCCCTGAAAACAAAGGTTATAATTTTTATTACAGGCCAACAAATTCTAACCAGTAACACCTAAGTTGAAAGTCGAATGGCACTTTTTTTTTTTTTTTTTTGGAACTGTCCTACTGAAGTTTGCTTTGTGTTAAATGCTCATAAATGCCTTTGGACATTATAGGGATTGATATAATGATTGTTTTGTGCTTATCAAATACATGTAAAAGTTTCAACTTAAGTGTTACATTCATAAGCAAGTAAAAACCGTGTAGCATCGTGCCCAGTGCCACTGATGCTAATAACGCATTTGCAAATATGTTGTGCATCGTCTAGCAGCACGTACTGTATTGGATCCTCGGATAAAGTCATAAAACTGCACATGGTAAAATAGTTTGTATATGAAATACCAAAAAATACAGCTGTGAACAAACATGGAAATGGAAACAAGGTAATATAGTTAAGGCTAAACATCTTTTTTTTCTATTACCTCTGTATAGCTAAGCTAGTAAGAGGAGCATGCAATCAAACGAAACATCGCCACAGTTTTACGCTAAACAACAAAAGCGGTCAACTCAAAACGAACGCAGTGTGCCTCTGTTCACTACAAATCAAGATCTGAGTGATGTAAGTTTTCTAAATCATATGGCTTTGTGCAACTTTTCCACTGTCCGTAGCTTCACCGATGAAATTCTTCTTGTAAAATAAGACGTGAAGACACCGTCATGCCAGAAACTGAGATTCAACTCTACATGCGCCGTTTCTTACATGCCAGGTTGTGCTAATTGTACATCGTCCTAAAGAACAAATAAATAAATAAATAAATCTGAGGTCTTTCATCGGAGCATGTCCACTCCAGGGACACGTGTGCTCATTTCCATCACCCTAATTTATATAAGGTATTTGTGCACATATTCTACATCTCCTTTAATATAAGAATATGGTCCGTTAATAAATTAGCAATAGTACAAGGGTTTCAGTTTCAGGAGAAAAAAACTGGATAACAAGATTTAAAATATGTTTCCTGCTTTATGTAAAGCGATCTGAATTCATCTTCCTAAGTTTAGGAGGTAAGTGTCCATCCATCCTGCCCCCTCCTCCCCAGCCAGTCGCTGCAGTTTTGGGGGTAAGTCCGCCACCGACTTACTGATGGGCTCCGTGCTGATCTTACAGGTCTTACCGGCCTGCTTATCCTCAGAGACCCCAGGGACCGAGCTGATCCGTTGTAGCTTCATGGGCAGGTCTCCAAAACTGTAAGTCATCTCTGAAGTGGTAGAGCTCATCCTCAGCAGCTTCTTGGGCAGGCCGTCCCGCCCCGTGATCTTCTGCAGCTTGGCAGGCAGCTTGGTGGTGCTGTCATTGTCCTCCAGGGTCTCCAGGCAGTCCAGAGAGCTGTGTTTCTCCCCGCTGTTGCACAGAGACGGAGCCATGAGGGGCGAGGAGAGGAGCAGAGCTTCCTCCTGCTCCTTCACGCTGTACGGAGGAGTGGGCACCTCGAACGTGGCGTGAAACTGAGAGTAGTCCACCTTGAAGAAGCCCTCCTCCAAGGAGATGACGGGGAAGAAGCGATGTCCCCAGAGAACCTCATCCTCAGTGTAGGATGTCCTCGCTTGGCAGGTCATCCCTGAAAAGGAACAACAAAAAATCTTAAATCTTCTGGAATCATCATTGATTTTTCACATGCAAACACAGTCAGGTTCAAAGATTAAATGGCACAGATTACGTTAAATTGTTGGGACTTTGCTCCAAAAAAATCTGTATCATTGCCAGGATCCTTAGTCTTAGGGGACAAAAGCAAACAACAACGCAAACACAACAGCCCTAACTAACAAGCATTTACTGTTTTACACAAGCAGCTGCCTAAATAAAAGGCTTAATACACTTTTTTGTTCCCTGTGATGTTTAGAAGCACTTTCCACACTAATTGGGAAAACAAATGAAAGCTGAATTATTCACTATGTGCATTTTTTTATTACTGACTATATTCTATTACTGACTATTTATATTTAAAAGGTCTAATTCATTTTGAAAAGATTACTGGCAATAAACTCTCAGTGCAGTCGTCAAACCGTATGTACACAAAGTCAACGTGATATTTACATAACCTTTGTACATTCATATTTAGATTTCTACACTGTGTGCAGTACAGAAAGTAAAGTTTGTTTTATGCTTTAAAAAGAGGGAAATAATTTTTTTAAAGGTCTTCAAAGGTATTTAAAGGATTCCTTAAAGCCCGGGTGTCCAAAGTGCATCCCGCGGGCTATTTGCGGCCCTTGGGGTGATTTTGTGTGGCCCACAGCTGCAGTTCAAGAATGATATAATTTTGGGCTGCAAGCTTAAGAGGTTGATGCAGACTTTCTGCTAATTTATTGGTAATGCTTTTTTGTATAATGTTTAGGTTTAACAGCAAAATAGATGAAAAACAATCTTCTTAAAATGAGCAATATTAAGCAAAATACAAACCTTTGGCTATATATATATTTTTTTATTTTCACTTCATGGTACAACGCACCAAAAACCTTTACTGATTTCTACAAGAAAGGAGACATTTGTATAATGATTCATAAAACATGGCTAAATATTGCAGTTGATAAAATAATCAAGAGAAAAGTTGGACATTTTTTTATGAATATACCATGGTATCATCTACATACGAGTTGATCAACTTAATCAAACCTTCTACAAATCTGTTGTAGTGACTGACAGCTGGACAATTTTTCAGAACTTCAATCAGCGTTTTGTGCCGTCCATGGTCCAAAAGGCCGACAACCCCCTTTTAAAAGGACACATACTTAAACTAACACTTTTGTTGCTGAGAACAAACCAAAATGAACTTTCCAAACACAAGAAAACAACTAACTTAGACCCAACAAATCAAGTCAATTCCTTTTTAATAACAAACATAAGCTTAGTGTTTATGAGGCTTTTAATGTTTTGGATCTACAACAAAAACTCTTTCTCCACCAATTTGTCCTTTCTCCAAAATACTGTTCATGCAGTAAAAGTCACATTTTTGTGTCCCACAAGTCCTTTCATCTGGATAGTGTTGGTCCACATATGAAAATGTTTGGACACAAATTTATATTGCCTATCTTTCTTTCACACCAACGTTTTTGCCAAAGACCATCTTATCTTGAAAAAACAAACATATTTTTAGCCTTTGTGTCAAACCCATAAAAACTGAGTTATGGAGTGTGTGTTGAGAAACACTCTTGTCTACATGAAATTTTAGCTTAATATCTGTAAAAGTGATAGCTTATTCCCCCATCGCTGTGACAAGCGTCTTAAATTGTATTCACTCTATAATGTAATAACTTTTATATTTATTGTATGTTCAATTAAGACTTTCTAAAAAGTTCATTAAAGTCTGTTTCTGGTTTATGAGATATTTTGCTAGGTTCGACAGTTAATGCCAAAGTTTTACTCAAATATTTTGCACAATACGTATTGTAGCCCTCGAAACATGTGATGGGGATTAGTCTTGGCTATTGTCAAACAAAATTTTAGCTTGATATTACTAAAATTGGCTGATTTGTGCCTGCTTTTGTAGTTTCTAAGTATGATTAGCTGTGGCGGCCATCTTGATTTGAATCGATTCCAAATGATAAATAGTTATAGATGTGTATTCGTTATTTGCTGAGAGTTTCAATTCAATCTGTCCAGTAGTTCATGAGATACTTTGCTAAAAGACAAATATGAACATATTCATTTACATTATCACCCACATTTCAAAGGTTAGTGAAGACACTTGGGGGGGAAATTGTCCTTTTTATTAAAAAAAAAAAGTTCTCACATCACTGCTCATGCCTTTTAGAGGTTCAGTTCACATCTTAAGCTTGGCTACAAGCTGCAACAGATAGAGTATTAAGATAATCGGTATTGCCAGAGTACTACATTATCTCCAGAGGGATGTGGGGGGGCGGGGGGGGGCGGTTTAGTTTACACAGAAACTGTATTTTGTCTCCTTAGATTCAACAAAACCTATCAACTTCAACCTACAGCTTAATTAACAATTTTTGCCTAAATGATGAACAAAGACTTAACAATTTTAGCTAAAATTGTTCAGTGTTTAACTAAACATATTAAAAGCAAATAAATCCAGGTTAGTAACTGCTGTGTGCATAAGGTTGTGTGTTTTCTTCCAGTCACGCAGTGACAAACTTGAAATAAATGCTTCCTTGCAACGAGAACATTTCTTCCAATAAACCCCTGCATCAAAATTCTCTTCAAATCCTCAAAAAGTAAATTATCACAGCAAAATTCTCAACGCTAAACATTTTTATAACATGCTATTGTATGCTTATTGGGGATTACTCATTGCTATACAGCAGCTGCCATCATGGATGTCTGCAAATTATATCATACTCCACTGCTCACAGCAAAACCAGATGAATTAACATTCTGCTGAAAAAAAAAAAAAAAAGCTTCTCGATTTGATGCTGAGAAGCTCATTTACAAGAACCTGCTTCTTTTTTTTTTTTTTTAATCCGTGGGATATTCATGTTAAAACTTGTTGAAACCAATTAGGAAATCTGTTTTTGTTTTCTCTTATTATCACGTCTTAATTAAGAGCTCGATTCTGTTCAAGCAGCAACATTTGGGTCCAAACTGACTGAGTCGCTGCTGCTGATTGCCGTGATGTCGTCATCCAAAGGAAAGGCATCTGTGATACTGCCTGATTACCAAGATCATGAAATAACTCACTGATCACAACTCTGTACACAATCACAGCTGTGCAGGAGGCTGAACATCAAGTGCGTTCGGGGCATTCGTTGTATTACTTCAGCTTTATTGCATCTAACTCCCAGAGCCTTCAGGCTCATGGAAGCGTGTTGCAGTGAATAAAGTGGGCATAGCTCATTTGAACCTAGAAGCAAAGAGTGACTGAGAGTTAAAGCGTGAATGAAAATCTTATTGCACAGCGAGCCTGTTAAAATGCCGCCAGCCAGAGCATCGTCACCATCAAAAGACATGGGCGTTATTGTGTGAAACACCTTCAGCTCAGGTTTTATAACAGCCGTCTAATTGCCACAAGAAGTAATCTGCTTTATCGAACAGTAGACTCAACGCTGCAAGGCTAACTTGAAATCTATAATGTAAATGCATAGCTACACCGACACCACCTTTACCAGTCAATACGAGCAAAAAAGGTCAAATTGAGTGGAAAATATTGTGCTTGAGGCAAAAATATTTTTTACACTAATATGCATGAGTCAAACTGCTTCATTTTGCATCTATTATTAATGCCCTGTTGGTTTTGTACATGGCGCAGGAGTCACTGCAAGACTACTGTCTCCTCAAAGCGGTAAAAATCTGCAGGCTTGGGGTGTAAATTCTCATTCAAATGTTCAAACGTTCATTCCCTCACAGCCAAACTGTCCACAAAGATTTCGCTGAAATTAAGAATGAGTGTTATAATCCATTTTGTTGGGGATCTTGTAGGCATGGGATATTCAAAAATTGATTATTTATTTGTTATTACTGGCTTGTTGAGAAATGCAATTGAGAGACGTGCAGAAGTGCACACAGCAGACACACAAGACCAAGATGGCTGACTGAATGCACTGAAAGCCAGTGTGGGGAAGAACTTTAGCTTCTATGAAGCAGGCCATAACAGTCATTGTTAGAGGTAATATCTGTGATGCAACTTTTGGAAGCTGGTTGATGAACAAATTTGTGAAGGCGTCTCCAACATGTATCCAACTGTTTGCAGCTTGTACAATGTGGATGTAGAAAAGCAACGGCTTAGTACAGCTTAGAATACATCAAAGTTCATGCTCAATAATCCAGGTAAAAAAAAAATCCAACAAAGTCAGGTCCTCTGGACAGTTTCTTGTTGTTGAAACGTTTCGTCTTCCATCCAAAAGACTTCATCAGTCCGAGGAGCCACAATAAACTCAGTCTTATAAGTAGCACACTCACATAGTGGGTGAACCAGTTTGATGGTGCTAAGATGCTTTCTGGAGTCAGGTATCTCCTCTGTCAATTTGTCTGAGGCAGCCATGGCCAAAGTGGTTCAAAACATCAAAGTTAATGCTCAGTAATTCAGGTAAAAAAAAAAATCCTTATAATACAGTATGGAATACTAAAAAAAGTTTAGAATACAGTATAGAATAATAAGAAAGCTTACAATAGTTTTCCAAACCGCAAACATAAAATTTGATTGGCATTTTTTTAAGACTGGGTATGCAAAACACAACTTCAAAGCTAGCTGGTCACTTGGCTGCAAACAGAATTCAACTGAAAATGAACCTACTTTTTCACCATTTTGCATCGCCAACTACTCTCTAACAATTTGCAGTTGAAGTACTACCTTGCATTCAGACTGCCGGTTTACTTGAGGTTCCTAGAGTTTCCAAAAGCAGAATGGGAGGCAGATATTTCAGTTATCAGGCTCCTCTCTTGAGGAACCAACTTCCAGTTTCTGTCCATGAGGTTGGCACGTTGCCTACTTTTAGGACTGAGCTCAAGTCTTTCCTTTTTGATGAATCCTATATTTAGTATTGGTTTGAGTTTCCTGAGCTAGGATGAGAGACTGCAACAAAGTGAAGATTCAATGCAATCTTCTGGCTTCATTGGACAGCTAACTTTTATATTTATGGCTTTTTTTAATGTGTGCCAGTGTTTGTGTTCAGTGCCCTGAGACAACTTCTGTTGTGACTAGGCGATATAGAAATAAATCATTGCAACTTTTTGATCAGTTGAACACGATCGTCTGTTAAAAATACAAACACGATCATTCATACCCTGTAAAACAAAAACAAAACAAAATCCTGAAAAAACTGAAGAAACAAGATAAGATAGCTCTAACGCGATGCATAGATGTACAAATTTACAACTGTTGTCAGCATTTTCAAGGATTCAAGCATTCAAGCTTCTTGATTTGTCATAAACACCACACGTGGTACTTTAGTACATGTGGCGAAACGAAATTGTGTCCACAGGGTCCCAGTTACATCCAACAAAAGTATAAAATGTTAAAGGAAAACAGTAATAAAATTTAAGATATGAACTAAGAAAAATGTTACTCTAAAAATACACTAAGCACTAGTACTGGTAGTATAAAAACAATAAAAACAACACACAGAACAGCAGCAAGAACATGAGTCTGTGTGAGCAGATGAGTAGGAATGAACACGGCAGTAAGAAACAGATCAGCAGCATGAGATCAGCAGCAACATGATGTGATATTTCATAGTGATTATTCTGGTTAGATATTCATGAGTCTAACAGCTTCAGGGTAGAAGCTGTTCCTCAGTCTAGTGGT
>JAVCKU010000150.1:11455685-11466095 GCA_032273985.1 Hypsolebias coamazonicus | reverse complement strand
TGTTGTTAGCTGAACTGTTAGCCCAGAGGAACGCAGACTGAGGCAGCACGCATGCGCATTAGGTGAAGTTACAAAAATTCTCAGCGCCATCTAATGACCCGACATGGTAACTACAGCAGATTCATGAGGGCGGTGGGGAATCATGCGGACGCATGTAAACACAGAATTCATCCGTGTCAATGCAGATCTTTTCCTCTAATTAACATACTCAAAACCTCCGTTTCTCCCCACCGTGTCCGTGTAAACAGGGCCAAAGACTGGTTCGTCCCAAAGATCCACTCCCCCAGCACAAACAGAGTAAGAAATCAGGTCTCTCTTTTAAATGAGTCCCCGAGGCTCAATGGGATTAACTGTATAAATAAAGGTTGAATGAATGAATAATCCCACTCACACCTAGAGACAATTTAGAATTACTAATTTACCTAATGTGTATGTTTTTGGTCCGTAGAAGCAGCAGCTGGAATGTGTTGTATTTAGCAGCCATTACAGCTGCTACTTTCCTCAGAACAAACAATGTATGAATGACTGAACTCTGGTCAACTTGTTTTGCATTCCCTTCACTCTACAAAGTTTAGAATTTAAAAACACAGAAACACTTAGCTTTTTCCTGATTTGTGAAGATATTTTTAGCATGTGGTAATTTGAGACAGCTGGTAAAAAGGAAAGGATCATCTTCACACCTGAGTGTTATAAGATAAGTGAGGTTTGTAAGAGAAGTGTTTGTGATTGAAAAATTAGAAAAAGAGTATTTGAAATCCAATGTTGTGCAAGCAGCTGGCTACAAAGCTTGTGTAGTGGAATACATTTTGGAGGTAGAATAGAAAGTGTTGTCTTTGTCACTCTGGTCTTGGAGGTCATAACCCATACCACTGCACCCACCAACTTCTAGTGAGGGGGAGTTTCGGGCAATGCATATCATTGTTGCAGCTCTATTAGGAAGGTGGTTAGAGAGGAGATCATTGCTAATATTAGAGGTAGGTGAGAGGGGAGATAGGTTCTATTTGACTGCTGCTAAAGACAATAAAGGTTGGGAAGGGCATTAGGTATAATGACTCAAATCTAAGTATAACTTATGGGCCAAAAGTCTTTCCTTTGTCTTTCACATTTTCTTTGGCAGAACAAACCCACTCATCTGTAAAATAAAGTTCAACTTTAGGCTTACATTGTTTATCATTAAACAGGGATGGTATTGTGACACCATGACACACTAATGAAAGCCAAAGCATCTCATTATGCCAATAAACCCAACTCTGCCACTTTCTATCTGCAGCTCAGGCCTATAAATACACAGAAAATAGCCTTGCTGGAAATGATGCAGAAGCAGTGCTGCTTTTGGCTGCTTGCATGTATGTGCATGGTCATGAGTGAAGTGTGTTGTTGGGTTAGTAGAACAGGAAAAAACCTGGTGACTTTAGGGGTCAAGTCTCCATTGTTGACCTATTAATCATGGCTGTGGACCTGCTCTTCTGCTGCCATGAAGACAGACAGATGTGCTTGATCCATTTAGTGCTAATGTTTGACCGTCAAGTTAAAAATCAACCATTCAGCCACATGTCCCCTCTGCTGGAAAACAAGTCCCACGGCAGATGAGCTGCAACATATCCTGTTAACTCACTAATTATGTATAATCTGAAGCAAATTCAACATGCCAAGTAAAAATATTTACTTTTATGACCAGACACTCCTGTAAATAAAATGTTTAGTCTCAGTGAGTTTCAGAGTTTCAGGAAAACAAAGGATTAAATAATAAAATAAAATAAAAAATCTGTTTCATCAAATAAAGTTTATTTTAAGTGGACTGAAAAGCTGATGAGTGCCCAAAACATCCACTGTGAACTGCTACAACAAAACATCTTACAATTTCCTCAGTGTCAAAATGAAATAGAATTTCTAGAGCGTATTATCAGTTAAATAAAAAGATGTGTTGTAAAATAAGTGACTGGATAAATATTCCCCACTTCACATCAGTATTTAGTACACGTTAGTATTTAGTGACATTTCTAACAAAAGTTCCTTTCAACAGACATGGAGAAACTCAGAAATTACCCGTTGAAATAAAACTTAAGCTACCAAGTCATGCCATAGTCAAAAACATGAAATAAATAAAAAAGTAAAATCAGCACGACTCCTTCTTCGCTTCTTTAACGGTGGATCTCAAACAGCTTCGATGTGCATGCTGCCACCTACTGCACATGAATGTCCTTCAGCTTCTCTTTTTCAGCTGATTGCACTACAAACGTCATCAATGCATGTTCCACATTTTATTCTTCTATTACATTACATAATAAATGACTAAAACAAACAAATCATTTAGATAGATATGACCCCCCCCCCCCCCAGTCTCGCTATTATCACATTTTCCCTTCTGCTTCGATCTCCAGAGTTTTTAATCATGGGTTTTTGAATTTTGAATATATTTCTTCCTTTCTTGTCTTCATTCCATCTTCTCTGCCATATTTCTGTTTCTTTATTTTTGATCATTGATGTACCCTCCCCTTCACCGAAAGGAATTGGAACAGTTACATCTACCTCAAAGCCCTTTTAGCAAATTTGTCTGACGTTTCATTTCCTTTCACACCCTCATGTGCTGGCACCCAACAAAACATTCACTTATCACCCTAGTGCGACCTGAACAAACTGGTGCATTTTTAGAAGCAGGTCTGTCTGTTGTTTCTTGTTGACTGTATGCTTTCTATGACTGCTTTAAATCTGTGAACACCACCACTCTATCTGGTCTAACCTCATCCACCCAGTGCAGGCACATAATTACTACCACCATCTCTTCTGGTCAAACAGACAGTGTTTAGATATGCCTATCTGAAACTCTGATATAGATATATCCACCACATATACCAAAAAAAAAAAAAGAAAAAAAAAAAAAAAACAACAATCCATCATATAAACAGTGCCATCATTGCCTGACCTGGTCCACATCCGGTTGATAAACCACTTGCCATGCCAGCAGTCAGCCAGCAGTGCCATCTTGACATTAGATCTGGCCCATACCTGTCTGCCATGTGGACATAGTCCTTCCATTTCAACTCCCATTCATGCTTAGGACCTTTGAAAACATTGTCATCCATCTCCTGGCCTGTAGTTTTCAATACTATTTCTATGAGCTGCTTGGAGTTTTCATTGGTTTTATAATAAAAATAAATACATTTGGATTCAAGTTATGCAGTCTGAGCATTACAGGTCATAAAGATTGCATGCTTTTATATTAAACGTTGTCTTTATGGCTCGCCACCACCCTACTTGAGCCCCAGTATGTATTATTGATAGTTGTCCTGCTCGCTCTTTGTTTATTTTCTTTTGTGTTTGGCCAGATATTCACTTGTATATTTTCATGTAAATGTGTTTTAATGAATCATATGCCTGCCCAAATTTGCCATATTTGTTTAAGTACACAAACTGCAACTAGCCTAATGAAGGTCAATCACCAGACCCAAGCTTTCATGCAGTTTTCAATGTATTCAGGTGAATGTGTTGTTTACATTGTGGGAATAGATGCATTTCAGATTTATGCATCAATACATCCAAAAAAACTACTGCAGTAAAACTCATTCATTCTGTTTCCCCTCGAGCTCAGTGGTTGGATGCATCAAAAACAACGAGTCCAGCTACAGGCACAAGGTGAACAACCTGGAGAGCTGGTGCAGGAAGAACAACCTTCACACCAATGTGAAGAAGATGAAGGAGATGGTCGTAGACTTCAGAAGGAACAAACACACCTACCCTACCCCCACCTCCCTGAATAAAGGAGGATCTGTGGTAGTGGTCTCCAGCTACGAGTAATACTAAACTTTATTTCTATAGCACCTTCTAACAACACCTTGCAAGCACCTTGCACCTTGCAACCAAGGTGCTTTACAAGACAAAACAAATAAAAACAGGACACAATAAATCAGTGCAAATGAAAAACGCAGCCAGAATAAAAGAAGGTAAAAGAGATTTTTTTTAAGTTAAATCCTAAAATACTAAAAGTTAAACATTAAAAGCCCTTTTAAACAAATAGATTTTCAGTTTGGCTTTGAACAGAACCAGATCAGAAATGGCACGCAGCTCATGGGGATGAGTACTCGTGTGTCCACCTGAATGACAACATCAGCTGAGGCAACAACACCACCAGTCTGATCAAGAAAGCTCATCAGAGACTCTACTTCCTCAGGCGGCTGAGACGAGCTGGACTAGGAAGCTCAGTCCTCACCTCCTTCTACAGGTGTGCAGTGGAGAGCATGCTGTGCTCCAGCATCACCATGTGGCATGAAGGCTGCACAGCTGCAGAAAGAAAAGCTCTGCAGAGAGTGGTGAAGGCTGCACAGAAGTCTGTTGGAGTCAGTCACCCCACCATCACAGACATCTACACCTCTAGATGCAAGAAGAGGGTCACCTGCATCATGAAGGACCCCACTCATCCAGCACACACACTTTTTGCCCCACTCCCCTCAGGAAGGAGGTTAAAGAGCATTAAGTGTAGAACCACTAGACTGAGGAACAGCTTCTACCCTGAGGCTGTTAGACTCATGAATATCTAACCAGAATAATCTGTGGAAAAATCACATCATGTTGCTGCTGATTTTTTTCATGCTGCTGTGTTCAGTGCACACATCTGCTCACACAGACTCATGATCGTGCTGCTGTTCGGCAAATTGTTTTTGTACGGGTACTACTAGCGCTTAGCATTTCTAGTTAATGTTTTTCTTAGTTCATATCTTAGATCTTTTTATGGCTTTTCTTTTACATTTTGTACTTTTGTTGGATGTAACTGGGACCCTGTGTACACAATTTTGTTCCACCGCATGTGCCACATGGTGCGTATGACAAATCAAGAACCTTGAATCCTTGACTATTTTGATTCACCATGCCCCGTCAAGCATTAGCAGGAGCAATATCCCTATTCCCTTCACTTGGTTTGGATGTAGCACTCACTCGTTGTATAAGTAGCTTTCAATAAACATGACTAGAAACAGAAAAAATAATAATTTATTAATGCAATAGGATTTTTTTTATATAATACATAGCGAGGGTTATAAACACTCATACCAGCTGTGAGTGTGTTTTGAGCCTGGGCTGAAGAAAAAGTGCAGAAACTGGATAAATTGATAGTGCTACTCATGTTTCTAGAAGGTACTATCTACATAATACCTGTTAAACAGCATTACAGAGGTAATATATTGTGGTACTTATGACCGCAGCACAGATATTTCTGGATTTGTGAACTATTTTCTGACAGCATTTGGTAGACAAGACAGACACAAACTGAAATGGTCACGTTTTTAATGATTTGTGAACTAGTATGACATATAACTCATCTATGGAACATATTGCTACATTCTAAAAAAGCTAAGTCTGGTCCTCTGGACATTCAAAAAACATTCATATTGCTACATTCTTTGAAGTGTTTTGAAGTGCTGGGTCCAATAATTATAATGATGGCAACCCACTGTGCTCCTTGGCAGAGTTTAAGATTTTTTCCTCTGATAATTATGGTCAGCTGTAGGGCTGCACAATATATCAAAAATGTATCATTACTGTAAAATAAGTGTGCACAATATCAGTATAACAAAGCACAGCTGGACACCCATGAATAATAGCACCTAGCAAAATGGCGGCGCAGCTTCTCATAGGCTTGGCTGTGGCGGTTTATCTCTACACACATTTTGAATCACACTTCTTGTTGGAAAGTCAAACATTTTCCACATTAGTCCTGTTGTCAAACCTTACAACTGGGGTCCTGTCTTGTCTGGCCTTTTTTAATCATCCTTCTATGAAAATATTGCGCCGTTAGCTAGCCATCAGGACGGTAAACACCTCGTGCTCCTGTTCAAAAAGAACGACGATCAGCTCCGGCCTTTCTGTCAATCTATGAGGTAACAGCTAAAGGGAAAAAAAAATAAAAAAATCACAGCTCCTCCTTTTCTGTATGTGTGAAAAGAGAAGTTCAGTCCAGAATACTTGTGTGGGATTTCTTCAGGAAGAAGGATGCCAATAGAGAAAACATAATTGTGTCTGTTACTATCCAGCAGGACGAGCCGGTGCTGGTGAAGCTGTGCTGTGCAGCGGTGACTATTTCAACTTGATTTACTGGGAGAGCCTTTTTTTTTCCCACATATAACACAGTTAGTTGGGCAGCTTCTCTCTTTTTTTTTTTTTTTTGCATGTAAACACAGAGCAACCTCATAAATATTTGATCTTATTCTCTCTCTCTGCTGTAAAAATCTGCTCTGGCAGGAGCTTTACGGTACAGAACCGCCTCTGTGTGCTTCTCACTCTTCGGCGAGGATCCTCCTTAATAACAGGTGATCTCATCTCATTTCGTGTTCGGCGTCGCATGTTTGCCCGATTCATTACTCAAATTCTGTTGTGATTCCTATACCGTGGGAAATAACAATAAAAATAATAAAAACAGCCTAAGTTTAGTGCATTGCTGCAACCCTGAATACTCAAGGAAGAGGTTGCCATGGAAACAGAGTTACATTGGCCAGAAATGAAAGCAACTAAGGATTTAGACTTTCACTGTACATCAATTTTTAACTACAGATTGTTTCTACATCAGCGTTTCCACGAATGACACGCAATCACGGCTGCTGGGAGAGCAAGAATCTCAAAAAGCTAAGGTGAGAACGACGAGCTTGCATGTGCCCCCCCCGTGACAATGCAGAACTATAAATATCTGCTAATAATAAATAAGTCGCATTCCTGAACTGAATGTTTTCTTGCTTTAAATGTCACCAGCAGAAAGCAGCAGGTAAGATGTGATAATGGGCTGAACACACACAACAAGCATGCTCGAACAATGAAGGCACATAGCACTCCTTGAAGGAATGCATGTCGCCCGCTGTTTAAAACTTTGAAAATATCCATGTGTACAATCTCATGTTATCATATGTATATCATATATCACCTCATATTGCAAAATGTTATGCTCAGTGTGTGTTGTGAATGACTCTTTGCTACTGTTGAGACAATGTGTATTTCATGCATTCATCATGCGTCATCTGTTTCTACTTAATCAACGGAGATTTAGACATTAGACTCTGTTCTAGTCACTCACTGTGATTGTGCTCATGTAATCACTCTTACTGTGACTAGTTGAGGAACAGAAGGTTGATTTTGATATCCTCAAGGGTTGATTGATATGAGATTTATATGATATGGTGATGTGTCTTCAGGCAGAGTTCTTGACTCAGATTCACTCCTTCATGTCTGCAGCGGACCCTTGGATGACAGCTCAGACTGCTGAGGGGCTGGACAGGAGGATTATTCTATAAAACTAACTGGTTCAGGGTTTCTGTTAACAGTCTAATCTTGTAATTGCGCGTTCTATGAATGTTGGACTGCTCTCCAACGCTTTTGTAAATAAATTTGTTTGGGAATCTTCTTTTATTCCACGACACTACCTACAATATTGACAAAATTGTATCAATTTTTTGGACTTTCAAAGGTCAATCAGCTGCAACAGTCATCTTGAACTGAGTTGACTCCAAAGGTTAATCAGTTGTAGAATCCACTGATTAGTCTAAAAGTTCTATTAAAATGTGTCCAGTGGTTCAAAACATGATAAAGGTCAGGAGCACATAGGCTAAAATATTATTGTCCGTTTTGCCGGCGGGTGATAGAATAAAACTCTAGATATTGATGAATTTTCACAAAATGTTCTCGTCATGAACTGAAATAATGCTGAGCCGAGCACGTCCTGATGCTCCTCGGCTGCACTTCACAGTGTCATAAATTGATCTCATTTAATAATGTTCTCCCACTTTCTGAATATGTCTGGTCTCAGCAGGATGAGCCTGCATAAATACTGCATGCCCCGAGCCGGAGGGTCACGCTGCATGTTAGTTATTACTCAGCTACAATAAAAGTTTAATCAAACTGCAATAAATCTCTATCAGGAGCATCTATCAGGATGCGAGCGTCCCCACTAATTACCGTCTGCGCCTTCCTGTCACATCTCCATATGCTGTTTTCTCTGATCGGCCCCATTACAGCCGCTGCTCTGCTCCGAACGTAACACCAAGAGGAGCTCTCCACGCCGCTTTATCAGCCGTGTCGAATAAGCGATTGAATTTAAAATGACCACGTTGGGGTATTTTACTCCAGGCATGGCTCATCGTATGGAAATGGAATTTCGTAATTCCAAAGGGACCCCAGAAAAGCAAATTATTCTGCCCTCTGAGAGCAGCAGCCAGAGGTGCTCATCGCTCAGCATTTTTCACGATTCAGATCGTTTTGAGGTAGTATTCGGTCAAATCATCATCGATAGTTAGAAGTTGATCAGCTGTGACAGTCAGACTGTCAGTCACGGAGCACGAATGCAGTTTTCTCCATTCAAAAGTCTTTATCGTGGCTAGGCTAATAGTTAGCCAAATAAGGGACGGTTTTTAATGTTTTGAAGGCTTTAACAACTTTTTCACAAACTACATGTGAAAAAACGCTGCACTAACTAAAATTAAACCGCTAAACTTTTGCAATTCATCTACATTACAGTGTATCCAAATTATACTGACGGCGACAGAAAACTGCAACATTTAAAATAAGGCGTTATTTTTATACTTGTGTGTTGCTTTGGAGGAAGAGTTGTTTTATAAGCCTGAAAGTTCACAAACTATTTGACAACAACGGCTCAAAAATAATCCGGCTAGCTCTTTAAAACGCATAAAATCCTTCCACTGCTTTTAATATCGGCTGCGATGTGTTTAACCATGTGCGCCACAGCAATGGAAATCAATAAAAAGCAGTTAAGAGTTCAGTAATGAGCTGAGCTGAGTGCGAGCAAATAGATCCTATGAAGCAGCTCGATATTATATTTAAAAAAATAAATGCATCACGAACATAGCCCCGAGCAAAAACATCACATCAAACAAGTTTTTTCTCCCAGACATGTTACTTACCTGTGGTCTCCACGATGCCTTCAAGTATCACCACGATCTCAAACTGCTCCGTTTGCATGGACCTCTGCGAGAGTTCGTAGAAGGGGCTTTTGGTGTCGATCACGTGGCAGATCGTCAGCGGCGAGACGAGAAAGAGCTGATCCGCCCCGGTGCTGAACCCCACGTCCAGCTCCAGCTGATCCAGCGGAAGGAACTCGCCTTCCGGCGTTTGGCGAGACTGAAAGAGGAGTGAAGAGCGAGACGCATGGGGAGAAGAAGAGTGAGGCAGATTCATGTGCAACTTGGAGGCAACCAAGTCCTAAAGGCCTGACAGGAAAATCACTTAGTGGGAAAGAAGCGACTATGACAATTCTTTTTTCTCCCAATTATGACTTACAGCCAAGGTGAAGCCAAACCTCCCCCTCTTGCTTGGACTTCTGTATCTTCTGAAAGTTAGTTTGAGGAAATCATCACTGACTTACAAACTGTTTTAACTGGTAAAACTGGTGAAAACATAAAAGTGATCTCAGCTTCCGTTTTGGGATGGATTTTAGAATTTTACCGTGTGTTTAAAATTTTTAATGGTTGTGCCCCATCGTAGGTGATCTCAACATCATCACTCCAGTCCACCAACCAGTTTTTCTTAGACATAATCTAAACTGGAACATTGAGGTGAAGACAGTTGAGTCTTTGACAGCTTTTATTTTTCCTTAGCTCTGGTTTCCAGTAGAGTACGAGACCCAAATGTAGTCAAATGTACTTTTATTTATTATCTTTAATATCTATAGTGTGTTGTTTTACAGTTGCTGTTGATGTCCAAATAATTTGTTGAGCAATTTGGTCAACTGAATTTGAGTTTACCTGCAGTGTCAAGAGAAAGCAAGACAAAATAAAAATAAAGGTAAAACTTACCTTAAAGTACAAACATGTCAAAGGAGGGACATGATTATTAACTCATTTGAACTTATTGGGCTTTTTTTTTTAAACTATTTTAGCATAAAATGTTTGTTTTCTGCTTTGTGCATTAATGATAATGGACTTCTGAAAGTAAAAGTTGGACAGCAGAGAGTAGAAAGTTTTTTTTCTGATAACCTTTAGAAATCATGGCAACTGATGGCTGATATACAATGCCAAAGATTGTTATTGTTTTTTTTTTTTAACTTTTTGTTTAATAAAAAAAAACAATGTACTGTATAGTGAAAAACCTTTTTAACTTTAACACTTAAAAATAATACATCAATATATTTGTTGCTTTGAAACCTTTTTTTTTTTTGCCTGCATCGAGCTGATTATAGCAGCTGTGCATGCATCTTCATATATTTTGTATGAACAGAGAAGGATGATGGTTTTTGTGGCAAATATTGACTAATTCATGCTTTTATTTCTAGCAGAAATAGTTTCACCTAATAAGAGACAGTAGCTCAAACCTCCAACTTACCTTTGAACAGACAATTTTATATTACAGGTAGTCCTCAACTTAAGGCGCCCTCGACTTACAGCAACTCGGACTTAAGAACGGGTGTGCGGCGCAGCGTTA
>JAVCKU010000150.1:11425475-11436494 GCA_032273985.1 Hypsolebias coamazonicus | reverse complement strand
CACAATAAACGAGGGTCTTCTGTAATTCAGATCCATATTTAAGAGATTGGTCTTGCTATTTAGGCCACCTCAGAAAGATACTGGCATGTATTTGATCAGAAAATTTAATTATTTTTGTTATGAACTGCAACTTGACTGAGCGTTCTGAAACTTTACTAGTTAACATCTGCAAAGGCAAACTTCCAACTTCTTCTTTGATTTTCTAAAATCTTCAACCGCAGAATCTTGTCTTGTTTTTGGTGTGAGGTTACACAGGGCCCCGACATTCGCCACCGACCAAAGACCCACAGAAGTTGACAGTGTGCCTCTTACAACCCTCGGATGTCAGCAACTGTTGCCATGGGAAACCAAGCAGCCTAAAGCGTAGACATTGTTCCCTGAATATACTCAACTTTCTTTGAAATTTGAAATAAACAGAAGTACCAGCTCCAGTTCATAAAGCTGAAAGTGAATTAAAGATAAACTGGTGGAAAATGGATGTGCGGCAAACCAGCTGTGCTGATACAAGACTGATTGCTGATGAAGCTACAGCAGAAACAAGAACGCTCTCAATAACACTGCCGACCACCTCAGAGATCTGCCTTGTGAGATTTCACAAACTCCTGGGTGAAATTTTACTCATCCAGCTGAACAGCTTTTGTGAGCAGATGCACAATGTCCAGATGTTAGATATCCATGTTATCCATGCACAAACGGCACACACCATCCTCGCAGCTTGGACCCGAGAACCACAGCTACATCTCGCCATGTAGTCGAAACAGCAGGTGCAGCTTCTCTTATACCTGTGGCAAACCATAAGAAGATGTGCTTCCGATGTGGAAGGTAAGCCAGGGTCTATGTTAGATGGCCATGCTGTTACAAGAGGAAGTGTACGTTCTGTGGTAAGAGCCACCTGGTGATGATGTGGGGCTAGGAGGAGGACAGAGCAGTGGAGGGAGTAGTGAGGTAAAGGATCATACGCTTAGGGTCATGTTGCGTAGCAGCCACTGCTGGGAGCGACTACCGTTGCAGTCTCTCAAGGTGGGGACCATCTTGTTCTCCTCAGACGGCATGTCCAAGCACTGGTTGCTGTTCACATGGAGGAGCGTGAGTCGCTAAGGAGAGAAGAATGAAACACAGACAATTACACAATCATGAACATGTACTAAAGGATAAACTCAAGCAGACTAAAGGCAACTTCATTAACGCTGCTTTAGGGTCCGTGTACATTCAGGCAGTTCGTTTTTTTTGGTTTGAAAAATAAATAAATAATAAAAAAAAACTAATACAAACGTTTCTACAATTTGTTTGCTTTGTTTTGTTTTGTTTTTTGAATGTCCAGAGGACCAGACTTAGCTTTTTTAGATATGTTAATATTACACACCCCCTATAAGGGGCCTATTACACAATCCCTTCAGCCTTTGGAGACAATGTTCAATCATTTTGATTGGAGTGGTAACAAAGATTTTTCTAATAATTTCTGTAATCATTTGTGGACACTGTACCTTCTGCCAAAAGAAATCAAAAATGTTCAATTCAGAACCAACTGGACTTTATTTGTTACAGAAGACGTTTCGCTCTTCATCCGAGGAGCTTTCTCAAAACGTCTTCTGTAACAAATAAAGTCCAGTTGGTTCTGTATTGAACGTTTTTTTTATTTTATCATGTCCTGGATGACTGAGAATCTTCACCAGCTTCTGCCAAAAGACGAGCTCAGACTCCAAATGCAGGGTGTGTGCCTGTTTGAGAACAAACCTCTCAGAAACAGTATCCAGGAACAAAGATGAGGTTCAGTCCTCTTCATCATAGCAGTCTATACCAGATGCTATCTGTGACACACTGACATAAAAACATGCACTGCTTGTTTCACATATAGTTGTAGCGTATAGAATCTGTGTAGCAGCTGTGACAAACACCAGCATTACTCATAAGCTGTTTCATTCATTTCTTCTGAATTCCAACACAAATTGTGAACTGTGCACGCATTCAACAATCCAGTGCTCTGCAGCCGGCGAGTGTTATCCTAATAGAGGCATCTGTCACCGGCCCACAGCGGCTGTAATACAGAGAGACACATTAATGGTAATGATGGCCTAGCTCCTAGGGGGGAAGGAGGCTTGGCAAGTCACAATTACTTGTTCAGGGTCGCCCTCTAATCAACTCCACTCTCCACACACGAGAGTGTCAAGTCTGCTTCAAGAGAAGGGAAGACACGTCCTTGCTTTTGTAGCTCCCTTCCCTCTTGTCACGCTGTTATCAACTAATAAAAACAGCCGAAGCTGGACTGTGTTGATACTTCTTCACATACAAGGTGCCCCTGCATTCCTTCTTCTTCTTCTTCTATTGGCTTCTTCTCCTGGCACTTATCCCAGACTCCTCTTCGTCTTCAGCTGCCCAAGAACACTGATTGTAAATCGGATTGTTTTCAAATGAGGCAATCACAGAAGCACGCTGAAGTAACACAAATCAGTCGAAGGGCCGTAGCCGTGTCATTAAACATCAAGAGCCGGTATTTCTTGATTAGTGAAGGATGTGTTTTTGCTCTGTGCTGCTTCAGATACAACATCATGTCTGGGACTCCTGAGAAGATTTTGGAGCATCTGCTTGAAACGATGCGATTGGATTCTCAGTTCGCAGAGTCAGGTATTGTTTGTCACATCCCACCCAGAATGTCAAAATATCAATCCATCAATAACTATCATTTATTGTGAAGGGTTTATCCCTACCAAGGTGCAATGTTTTAATAATGGCCACCACAGCTAATCGACATAAAAATGGCTGCACCTCATTGAATTTTACAGATGCTGAACTAAAATTTGGGGTGGTAGTAGCTGGTAGTCATTCACAACACATCCTCCACTCTCTAACAGATCTTACTATGCTGCATGACATTGCACGGGATGTTATTTTCAAAGTTTGACCAAAACGGCTAAAATTTTCAACGTAAAATAATTCAATCTGAACCTTTGGTCTGAAAGGCAGCGGGTGGTATGCATCCCTTCAAGGAACGACTTTAATCGTGTGAATGTTTATGAATCATTCACACTATTTTGATCTTTTTTTCCCCCTCCGTACATTTTTCAACATTTCTCTCGTTCCACAGTTTTTTTTGTGCTATTTCAACAAATCATAAATCAAAATGTTCAGCTCTTTCAGGACAGTGACTTTTGGTATTGGTGCAACTTTAGCTTTTTGAAAAATTTAGCCTTTTCTGTCACTGTTTTCTCATAGAAAATGAATTGAGCTCATCTTTTACTGCTCCTTTCATTTTGTTCCAGTTCAGCTTCTTTTAGCTTCTTGGTGCAAATAAAAAATAAATAAAATAAAATAAAATCAGCTACTTTCTTAATACTAACTACAATATTTTTCATGCTTCTTCTAACTTCTTTCTGCCAATTGGTTTTGCTCTGTTCAGCTTATTTCTCCAAGTTTCAGCTTATTCTGCCATTTCAGCTACCATTTAGCTGTTTTTATGCCAATTTGAGCTTTTTCCAGTTAATTACACATTTTTTGCACTCATTTCTACTTTCAGTCTAATTGAACAAAATTGTGCTCTCTAATTTAAGCTTCTTTCAGCCTTTCCAGCTACCTTTCAGCTGTTTATTTATTATTATTATTATTATTATTTTATTTTATTTATTTATTTTTGGCTAATTTCTTTTTTCCCCTTTCAGATAATTTTCACTTTTTTGTGCCCATTTCTGCTTCTTTTAGCCTAATTGGACAAACATGTTCTTTCTGCTTTCTTGTGCTACTTGAAGCATCTTTTAGCCAATTTCAGCTGTTTTCTGATTAATTCAAAATTTTCCATGGTAATTTTTGCTATTTTCAACCCAATTAACTTCTTTATTGTAACTTATGCTTACTGTTATCCTTTCAGTCTTTTTCAGCTGGTTTAAACTTTATCTTATATTTCAGCTATGATTTAGCTGTTTTTATGCTCATTTTAGCTTTTTCAGGTAATTCCGCCTTATTCGAGCTCAGTTCAGCTCTTTCCTTCTGGTAATTTAAAGCTTCTTTCTGCCGTTTCATCTAATTTTCAGCTATTTACTTTTTTGCTAATTTCAGCTTTTTTTAAGCTAATTTCCTAACTTTTGTGCTATTTTAAACCTAATTCAGCAAATTTGTGTTCTTTCTGCTTTCTTCTGCTAATTTAGGCTTGTTCTTCCATTTCAGCTACAATTCAGCTTGTTTTTAGCTAATTTAAGCTGTTTTTCAGCAAGTTCTTCCGCAATAACACTGCATTTTCACAGGGAATTAAATTTCTCTAGTTGATTTAGTTTTTAACGGAACAAGAAGACAACTATTTGGTATTAAAATTAACAAAAGTTGTACTTTTGCAGCCGTCACAATAAATCTAATGTAACTAAGAGATTAAAAAAACACAAAACTGCAAAAATAAAAACTGAGAAAACTTGTTCTGTTGAAATGTGTGTGAACGATCAGAGCATTTAAAGATAAAATGTTACAGAAAAAGTAAAAAAAAAACAGCTGTCAGATTTGAATACTCAGCTCAAGTGAAGGAGTTTTATAATTTATCCATACGTATTTATAAACTAAACTGTTAGGACGTTCATCAAAAGTTGAAAAAGAAGCAGCAGTTGTGGTCGTTTAATAGACTTAGTGTTTACAAAAAACTGTTTTCAGTTCCTGCATGAAAATAAAATCATATCATTTTTATACACTGCTTGAAATAATCATCAAGATGTTTCCTCTTTATAAAAATAAATATAAAAGCTGTCTCTTTTCAGCTTCTGGGAAACGTACCAGTATGCTCTTGTAGACGTTCCCGTTGTCGACACACTCCACACTGACCCGGATGATGCACAAGTCCGCCACCTGCTTGTTGTAGACTGGCTGCGCAGCCGGAGGAGAGCAGCCGGACTGCGACGACGACGATGACTCTGGGCTCAGCGCCAGAGACGAAGAGCGGAGATCAGGGTGCGAGGAGCTGCACGACAACCTGGAGAGCCTTGGGGACGAAGAGGCCGAGGAGGAGATGGAGGAGTCCTCCGCGACGTTGTGGAGAGAGCCTGGGAGGGACTGAGGGGACAGGAGGAGGGGCGTGGTCAAGGGTCGGGACACGTTCCGAGCGGGAACCTGGAGAAGTGCTGGAGCTCGTACCTTCAGTTTGAGTCTGAGGCGAGAAGGCTGCGGGACGGCGAGGTCGTCTGTGTCTGAGCCGCTGGAGCCAGAAGACGAAACGCTGATCTGGTCGCAGTGAGATGTTCGCAACCTGCACACAGAACTTCATGTCAGGTTTTTTTTTATTTTTTTTATGACAGGCAATGAACTCCTAGCTCGGTTATTTCAAACCAGTTTTGCCGGCTGGTCTTTAAAACTTACTGGGCGAGCTTCTTGGCGAGGAGACGATTGCTCCACAGGCTGGGGGAGCTGGGGCAGGGGTCGACGGGAGGCTCCAGCTCACGAGACAGCTCGTAGCTACAGGAGACAGAACAAAATGAGACAAAGCTGTCTCACGTGGAGCTTCCTCTTGAACAGTTCTGGTCCTGCTTCGGTTTACCTCTCCTGGTCTGTGAGCAGAGCGGGAGCCTGCAGCCAGGCAGTGACCTGAGAGCTGACTGGAAGGTTGTAGTGGCAACAGGAAGCCTGGAGCTGTCGAATCTGGGAGAGAATCTCATACTCCTGTAACCAAAAAACAGTAAATAAATAAAAAAACACATTAATCCATTAAAAAGGGGGGAGAAATGCAGCAAATCGAGTGGATTTGATATAATTTAAAAAATGTAATACTGTAAAGCACCACTAGATGGCAGCACCTACCCGTCTACGTTTCTCAAAGTTGATCAATCCACCCTGAAAAACATTTTAAAAAAATCTAATCAGTACAGAAAAGCAGGATGTTTGAAGTTGTAAGTCAGATCAGATCAATAACGTACCTCCACAGAGTCCGTCAGCGCCGTGTCCAGCATGGTGAGGACCGTCAGATACGTGCCCAGGTAAGGAACGACACCGCTGCCGATGCCGAAGCTCTGAGGAGAAAAATAAAACCACCGCTAAGTTTAATTAACGACACACCGTCCGCACGCAAATATGGAGAAGAAGTTTGGATACAAATCTCTTTTATTGTTAGATTTTCAACACCAAGTTCAGATTTCATCATAAAGAAAAAAGTTTTAAAATCCTGATGAAATGATAATATTACCATTTATTTTTATTAAAACTATTTATTAACATGATTTGTTCTATTAAAAAACAAATTTGAAATTTACTTCCACAGCCTACAGAATATTACAACACGCTTGTTGTGGATTATATTCTAGGTACTGCAGTGCAATAGTTATTTGTATTTTAATTTTAACGCACAGCTCCGGACAGATTTTAAACCAGTTTGTCTTCAGCTTAGTTTTTTATAGAGTCATTTTTAATATTCAAGTTTAAAGCTAAAATTTTTATTAATTCAAAGGCACCAAGATAATTTTTAAATATTACTTTAAATCAGCTGAAAGTCGTAGTCAACAGGTTGTTTATTTTTTATTTTTTATTAATTCCTAACCGTGCTTTTTGCACAGAACATTTCTTCTTTGCTGTTCTGCTCCGTTTAAAGTTTACAGACATTTTAATAATTACAAAATTGAGCAAGTCTTCTATTAACTTTGTCTACGTTAAGAGTTAAACTAGAATACACAGTAAAATTGGTTTATATTTAACCCTCCTGCTGCCCTGAGGTCAAAAGAATCAAAGATGCCTCAGTTTAACATCAAGGGCTTGTGGGTGTGTTTGACCCTAGGGCAGCAGCAGGGTTAAATAATATTTATTTCTTCTTATTTTACTCTGATTACGTCTATACTCACTAAAAAAAAATAAAAATTAACTTTTCCCCTCTCTTTTTTTAGCGACTTTGGTTTTTCCTCATTTTCAGACTTGAGAATCCACATTTTAGTCAGTCCACACACGTCAAAGTTAACATTTTTATGTCCTTCTACAACTTGTTGCCGTTTTTAATTATTCTGAATGCATTTTGTCGGCTCCGTTCTCTGTTGCTTTTAACTGATGCAACGCACCGAGTTACACTTTACGTATGAAAGATGCTTTAAAGTCTGACTGAATCACTAGCTGGTCTTTGGCCTCTGCAGCAACTGTTGAATTTCTTTCAGGACAATCCTGCTATGACGTTTGGTATTGGTGCAACTTTAGCTTTTTGAAATGTTTAGCATTTTCTGCCGTTGTTTTCCCTCATAAAACATGAATTAAGCTCATTTTGCATTCTTCAAATCTTTAGATCTGTTTACAACCTTTTACTGCGCTGTTCACATTTTGTTCTGGTTCAGCTTCTTTCAGCTTCCTTGTGCCAATTTAAACTTTAGTTTTTCAGCTATTTTTTTCAGCTTGTTTTGTGCTCCTTTCAGATCATTTCTGCTAACTACATAATTTTTGTGCTTCTTCTAATGTCTTTCTGCTAACTTCAGCTTCATTCATCTTATTTCTGCACGTGTCAGCTTTTTCTATTTCAGCTATTTTAATCTAATTTTAGCCAACTGCACAATTTTTGCATTCATTTCAACATTATGAAGCCAAATTCAGCATAAAATGTGCTCTTTCCGCATCCTTCTGCTAATTTAAGCTTCCTTTTGCAATTTTAGCTACTTTTCAACTGTTTTTTTTTGTGTGCTAATTTCAGCTTTTTCAGATAATTTCCTTTTTTTGTGCTCATTTCTTCTTCTTTCAGCCTTTTCTTTTTTAAAAGCATTTTTTGGCTATCGTAATTTCAGCTGTTTTCAGATCAATTCAAATTTTTAGTTATAATTTCTGCTACTTTCAGCCTAACTAACTTCTTTCTGCTAATTTCAGCTTGTTATGCTCATTTCAGCTTTTCTCTGCTAGTTTCAGCTTTTCTGCTATTTCATCTACTATTTAGCCGTTTTTATGCTAATTTTAGCATTTTCAGCTAATTCCACATTTTTAGCTTATTTCAGCTCGTTCTGCTTCCTTCTTGTAATTTAAGTTTCTTTCTGTATTTTCAGCTATTTTTAGTTGCTAAAGTCAGCCTTTTTTTTTTAGCTAATTTCCTAATTTTTGTGCTCATTTCTACTTTTTTAAACCCAATTCAGAAAATGTGTTATTTCTACTTTCTTCTGCTAATGTATGCTTAGTGTTCCATTTCAGCTCCATTTCAGCATGTTTTGTTTTAGCAAATTGTAGCTGTTTTTCAGCAAGTTCTTCTGCTATAAGCATTCCCACTGCATTTTCGCAGGAAATACAATTCATCTAGTTAGAAATAAATTAGACTTTAGGAGTGAAATGTTCAGTGGTTTTTCACAACAAGTGATCACCCCATGCATAAAGGACCAGTAATCTAAAAGTAAACATACAGGGGTATAAATCTGTTTGAACACCACCCAACATAAACTCTGCATGGGTTTGAGTTTTAAGCGTAAGAAGAAAACTATCCTGTGTGACACAAACATTTCTCGTTAAGCGCTTAGACTGAAAAGATTAAAAAAGGGAACTTGGCAAGCCTAAAGGAAGCTGAGCTGATGCGACAAACGCATCATTTTCTACCAGCTGGCACATCTGGTTTATTTTAGAGGCTGAATGAAGGAAGTGAAAGGTCGTTTCCAAATGAAGAGCTGAGCTTGCTCTCACCGTGTGTCTGGGCTCTGAGCAGAGTCGGGGGGACTTGGAGCCCGGCGTGGCGCTGCTCTCCGGGTGACTCCCATCCTGCGGAGAGAGGATGACAGTCGTGTCAACACCCGTTAATCAAAATCAGGTGTTAAAGTAAGGCGTCAACAAGCAGAGGAGTTATATAACCACTGCTTTGCTTTCTTTCTTTTTTTTTTTTCCCCAACCACTCCAGGGCTGAGAGTGCAGCGAGGAGGACAACAACGTGACCAGCACAGCAGACAAACTCGCTTTTCAATCGTGACTTTTGTGGCGGCCAACAATGAGCTCCTATCTGGTTTTCAGGAACTGGACTGCTTCACTTAATGGGAGTCTAGATCAGCTGCTGCTCACATACAACCAGCAACACAAACGTCTGGAACACCAGAAGTGTTCTTACACCAGTTGTTTGCATAAAAAAACAAAAATCACTAATCTGCTTTTCATTCAGGCAAACAGCAATCTGTGGTGAAATCCCACGTTTATGACAGTAGAGCATCAATAGTTTGGTTACAGCCTGCAGCCGAAGGTGATAAATGTTGTCTTGAGCATCCTCTCAAACTGAAGCTGCCACGACAAAAAAAAAAAAAAAAAAAAATGGCTGCAGCTCAACTATTTTTACAGACTCTGGACCAAAACTTGGTGTGGCGTTAGCTTCGACCATCTCTTCTCATCAGAAAGTCTTGAAGTATGTACTGGGCCTTTAAATAACTCTCTCTGCACTGAGAAAACATGCAAAACTCCTTAAGTCAGTCTGGTTCCACCAAATTCATCCACAGCACCGGTTCTGCTGGTTAGAATGGAGGAGGCGTTTCTTGTGTTGCTCTTCACTAACCAGTCGAGGCGGCTGGCTGCTATTCTGGAAACTGGCTTTTCCAGTTGTCTCTTTGCAATAAAACCAAGATCTTTTCACTGTTACAACTACTTGCTCAAGGGGAAATCCTAAGATTGTCTCATCAAGGGATACTCGTAAGTGGCACCATAATTTCCTACTAACTAAATAAAAATGGTGCAATACCGTATTTTTCGGACTATAAGTCGCACTTAAAATCCTTTAATTTTGCTCAAAAATCAACAGTGGGCCTTATGTAACAATTCTGGTTGAGCTTACAGACCTCGAACCCATTTTATGTACCATGATGCTGATAGACACTGTACCATCTTATCAGAACTTTGGAACTTTGTGGAGTGTCTATGGATAACTCATCGCCTTTGTCGACCTCTATGCATAAATGTATTATGATGTCATTGTATGTCGCTGCTGTATTTTGCAAAAAAAAATTTTTTTTTTTGCATATTAAATGGTGTGAGACATGATTTTTTTTTTTTGGTGCCTCCACCCTTGTTCTCTTTTTCTCATCTGCCTGTATGTTCTATGTAAACTAGCCTGTATAAATAAAGGTCTAATAATAATGCGGTACATGGTGCTCAAAAATCTGCCAAAATGAACTTGTTTCGTTTAATGTGCCTTATAATCCGGTGCGTCTTTTAGTCCGAAAAATACGGTACTTAAAAAAATTTCAACTCGTTTTGGCTAAAATTACAACCAGCCAAACAGCTGGAATGTAACGAAGCAAATAAAAAATGTTTTCACCTACAAATGAGAGGCTCATATTAAGAGTTTGAGAACACTTTAAGTCTTATTCTGGGAGGTGAAGATGTTTCAGGGGAAACTAAAACCACTGCGACAAGTAGAAAAAATACACACAGGAGTTAAGTTACAGAGTTGTGACAGAAGGTGTAGCAGTGAGGCGTTCAGGGACACTTTGTACAGCTTTCAAAGGGCTTTGCGGTCACTGTTAGGACAGTCTGCTCTGTCTTTGTCAAACACAAGCAGTTTTACTGAAACCTGTGCCATCACACTGCAGCTGTTATTCATCCTCTTCAGTAAAGTAATCTTTGCGCTCGTTTTCATTTTAGACAAATATAAAAAGTAGGCCCCGAGCTGAAACCTGTAAGAGCTGGATCTTATGACGACTAAAACTGAATAATAGGTCTCAGGTGTCGGTTTTGTTGCTGCCCTGCGTGTTTATGGGGGTAGAGAACAGTAGTTACCTCCACTAGGATCTCTCTGCTGCTCAGCACACAGTTCTCATCGGGAAACGTCTCACACAGGTGGTCGAAGATGTTCGTGCTCTCTCTGAAACCAAACGCAAATCAGTTTATCAAGACTGCTCCCCTTCCTTTAATAGTGTGAACGTTTACGAAGCATTCACTCTATTGCGATCCGTTTATCTTCCGTACGTTTTTCAGCATCTTTCTCGTTCCACGGTTTTTGTGCCGTTTCAACAAATCATAAATTAAAACGTTCAGCTCGTTCAGGACAATCCTGCTATGACTTTTGGTATTGATGCAACTTTAGCTTTTTGAAATATTTAGCCTTTTCTGCCATTTTTTTTTAAATCATAAAACATGAAT
>JAVCKU010000150.1:11402413-11412569 GCA_032273985.1 Hypsolebias coamazonicus | reverse complement strand
TTTGTGTTTGTTTGTGTGTGTGTGTGTGTGTGTGTGTGTGTGTGTGTGTGTAAAGGTGTTTTAAACTCTTACCACACTTGTAATATTCTAAACAATGTTTCTAAGCTCTAAAGCTCTAAAAGAGCACAGAATGTCATGATTACAGATCTCTACCTCTGCTGCTCTCAGCCACCTGTAAGCGCTCTTGGCCACGCCCACTTCTACGCTGTGCACGGAGAACAGCTGATCAGCTGCAGCAGGCAGTTTATCCTGCAGTATGGGTTGCACAAAGGTGCATCAGGTGCTAAATAATTTAAAATAATTCATTTTAAATAAAAATTATATGCCGATTGTGCGGCTCGTCCATCAATCAGCCATTTGTGTGTCATGTCCAATCTTACTTTGAACAACCGTGATAAAGCAAGTCCGCGAAAATGAACCGCGAAGTAGCAAGTGACTACTGTATTCAGAATTATGCTCCGCTACTAGAACACCAAATTTTACATTACATTTTGTAAATGTACAAGAAAGTGGTTCCACTTTAAATAGAATCGCCCTACACCGCTTCCAAAATCGAGCATGGTGACATAGTGTGTTCCTCTGTGCCAATAAGTAAGGCCTGGCAGCAGCCCAGCCCAGATCATTTTCCTTAATGTCCTGGAGGAACAGACAGTCATTGTGGGGCCACAATACACAGTAAAAGCCATCCATCACAATGCTGGCTCTGCCTCCATACCTGCCCATGGAGTCCTGCCTGACTGAATGAAGAAGAAGGTCACAATTTGTGCCAGAAGACCTGCAGATTACGGATGATCCCTTATATGTTGGCAGCCATCTAGAACACTTAGCCAGAGATTTCCAGAAAAGTGCTTTCTGCTAAAGGGTAATCACATTACTGGGTCGACAGATGGAAGGGAGTTCTCATCGCTCAAACTGTACAGTTGCTCTCGTTTTTTTCCATATGTGTTTAAGCTCTCTTGGAGAGACCTTTGGCTGACAAATTTCTGAACTCAAGTTCAAGAGAGCACTACAAATATGTCTGGAAGCAGAAATGGATTAGTTCCCTTTCAGGGTGACAAAACAGTGTTAGATACCAATGTGCAAGTAGTGGATTATAAAATGAATGAAAAGGACAAGTATCGGACAAGAGAATAAAAGAACAGAGCAGACAATTCCTTTTACAGCAATTTACCAAATATAATACCAGCAATCACAGTTTGGTTTAAGTAATGAGGATTGCTCGTATCTGCTTTTAAACATGGGTGAGCAATGAATAAAAGCATCCATTAAATTACTGACTAATCCATAGCTTCCTTTAAATTCATGTCATTTTAAATGGTTCATCTTCAGCACTTCCTAATGTTAAAATGACAGGACGATTCAGCCACAGAGGCAGTTTCTTTGCTCTGTACCTGGTGAGATGATATAGAAGAAGTCTTTAAATTCATCCATCCAGACTTCAGCCAGGCGCCTGTTGTTCTTGTTGATGACTTGGCCCGTTCCTCCAGGGAAGCTGTAGGGAGTGGCCTTTCGGAAGACGTGCCCCACATGTGAGCATGTTACAATTTCTAAAGACCCACCGCATTGCCAGATCTGGATAAACAGAAAATATTAATTTCAATTTAATTAGTAAATGTATAGGATTGCATCTCAATGTGTGCCTGAATTACCCTCAATGTAGTCTAATTATTAGGGAAAAATGCACAAATGTGATCATAAATATACAAAATAAACAAAAGCGGCCTGTAGCAATGTAATTCTCATAAGAAATTAATAGCACTGATGGAGAGGTCCACTCTTATGTATTTTATTTCACCAAACAGGATTTTTTTTAATCTCTTTTGTGAATCTTAAGCATTTGGCACTATGATTAGAGTTCTGGATGAAAAACTAGAATCTGTGTAGGGAAACTGCCATCAGCTATTTCAGGTAGAATGATACGTTTGCATTCACTCACCCTGAAAGACATTTCCAGATTTTCTCCGCCCCATATATCCATCCCTGGATCATAGCTTCCAATTTCTTCAAAATAAGTTTTGTCTATAGAGAATAAACCTCCTGCCATGGTGGGAGTCCTATTGAAGAAAAAAAAGTAACATGAGTATAAGACAGGTGAAAAATGACTTTTAAACAACATTTTGAGTCAAAACTGCATAATTTCTTATTTTCTTTTCAAATAATCAAGTGCTATTCAATCCAGTTTAAATTCAATAAAATGAAACCAGCATAAGGCAGATGTAGGGGGCTTAAGTAGCTGTAAGAGAAAATAATTTGAATAAAATCTTTAATGAACAGTGAAGTCACTGTATTGATTAAGTTGTTAAATTTTAAAAAGGACAAAAGACATATTTGTTTCAAGGAATAATTGATAATGTTTCTTGCTGGTAACATCCATGTTGTAATTGTATCTTCTTGTAACTCAAAAAACATAAAGGATAAAATGAAAACACAATTTGTTTGACAAAATAAAACAAAGACGGGATAGCTTTTATATTTTAATTTGGTCAGCAATGACTTAGGGACACTGTTTGTTAATGAGTGATCAGAATATAGATCAATTGTGCTCACTGTGTGAATCCAAAACAAAGTTTCTAATCGTCTATTTAGGGATATGCACATATTTAAACTACAGGAAAAAACTACACCTTGCAGGGAAATAATTTATTTTTAGCTTTTCCAAGAGGAGAAGCTTTATGTTTTGTACCACCACCACAGAAATACAATTCAAATTGTATGGGTAAAGCGATCATTAAATTTTGTGTATGATAGAGAAATTAGACCCTCACTGTCCTAAGACTTAATGAAATTACATAAATTAAACATGAGGAAATCTGGACACCCATTTGTTTGAAAAACAATTTAGATTTAGCATCTGAGAAGGAAGAATTATTGTGTTTCTTTTACCGAACAGGAAGCGTTCTGTCTCCTTTACGTCGATCCATCTCCCTCTGGGGAACTGGGTACCATCGAAAATTCAGCTTCCAGTTGAATCCACCATAAGTCATATCTGACCCTGCCATGTACTCAAACGTCTCATCACTGATGACATCAATGATTGGACACACCACTGCTGACCTGATAAGACAAAAAGGGATATTCAGATATGAAGTGGAATGGAGCATGCATGCATTTAACATGTATAACCATCTTAAACAGATCAACAATAAGATCAAAATGGCTGCAGTGTAATGGTTCATAATAAAACATTGGAATGAACTGCAACAACATTTTTGGAGCATGGTGTTTTTAAGATGTTATTAATTCACTTCAGCCCGATAGAAACTGGCTGTTAACTCGTCAATCCAGTCAGAGCTCAACTGATGTTGTTCAAAGTGCTATCTACAACAGGAAAAATGTTAATTATTCATAACCTTTCCACAGAACGCACATCAAAAGATTAGGGCTCTACCTTTACACAAATTGTTATTGTTCTACAAAGTAGATTTTTTTAAAGAGTTTCCAGTGTTTAGTCAGGACAGGAACACCACAACAAAGAAAATTACGCAAACTTACCAAAATACGACATTAAATTTAACAAAAGTTTCAAGACTAAACGTGAAGAAGAAATTGTCTGACTGTAAGAAACTCCACAGCATTGCATTGCACTGCCCCTAAAACTCCCATCTTATGTTTCAGGTTTTTTATCTCAAGTCCCGTGTATGGTCCTTTACATCTCCTACCTGTCTTCTTTGATCCGAGTCAGCAGGGGCTCCAGCCAGCCGACGGTACACTCACAGTGAGCGTCGAGAAAGGTGATGACTTGACCTGTGGTGGTGGCAGCCCCCCTCAGCCTGGCTCTAATCAGACCTGAACGCTGCTCCATCCTCAGAATCTTCACCGGCACCTCTAAAGTTTGCACATAGCTCTCAAGCTGCTTCTTCAAAAAGTCTGATAGAGAAAAGAGATAGTACAGAACAACTTAAGTGAAGCTGAAATAAAAAGGTATCTACTTATTTGTTTAACAAGTAATAAATAAAAAGTGTATATTCTTTTCGTAGATAATTAGTATGAAACTGATCGCTTTAATACAACATCAATATAATCTGAAATTTCTAACAGTCTGTTTTAGTTATTTCAAGAAAGTTTTTTTTAAACAGCAAAGTTTAATTACACATGCCTGTGTAAATCTCAAACTTTCAATAAAAACTGGTGAATCAGCAATGTTTTTAAATATCACTAGAAATTGCATTTTCTAAGAAAATGCAGTGTGAATGCTTATTGCTGAATAACTTGCCAAAAAAACAGTTGAAATTAGCTAAAAATTTACTGAAATGTAGCTAAAATTGATTTAAAAAAGTTCAAGATAAAAAAAAACAACTGGACTTGTATTTGTAACAGAAGACGTTTCGCTTCTCATCCGAGAAGCTTTCTCAGTTCAAAGAACAGGGAGTGTGGGATTTGAGTTATAAAGCTATATATATAAAGATATAATAATAAAGCTAAAATGGACTGAAACTAGCAGACAAAAGCTGAAAGGGGCATAAATAGCTGAAATTTGAATGAAGAAGTTAATTAGGCTGAAAGTAGCATAAATTATCACAAAAAACTTGAATTTATCTGAAAACAGCTGAATTTAGCTATAGAAATGCAAGAAGGTGGCTGAAAAGGTAGAAAAAGCTTAAATTAGTAGAAGAAAGCAGAAAGAACACATTTGCCCCAATTAGGCTGAGAGAAACAGAAATGAGTGTAAGAAGTGGAAATTGCATTAAAAAAGCAGAAATGTGAAAGAAAAAACTGATGAAACGTAGCTAAAAAGCAAAAAGAAGCTAAAATTACCAGAAGGAAGTGGAGAGAACACATTTTTGCTGAATTAGGCAGATTTTTTTTTAATGAGTGACAATAATGTGGAATTAGCTGAAAAGGGTAAAATTAACATAAAACAGCTAAATAGTAGCTGAAATAGCAGAAAATACAGAAGTTTGCAGAAATAAACTGAAAGGAGCATAACAAGCTGAAATTAGCTGAAAGAAGGTAGAAAAGTGCAAAAATGTTGTAGTTAGAAAGAATCTGAAAGGATCTCAAAACAGCTGAAACAAACAGCTGAAATTAGCCAAAAGTAGCTGGAAAAAAGTTAAAATTTACACAAAGAAGCGGAAAGAAGCTGAACCAGAACAAAATGTGAAAGGAGCAGTAAAAGATTTAAAGATTTGAAGGATGTAAAATGAGCTCAAGTCATTTTCTATGAGAAAAAAAGTGGCAGAAAAGGCTAAATACTGTATTTCTACACTAAAGCAGCACCAATACTAAAAGTCATAGCAGGGTTGTCCTGAAAGAGCTGAATGTTTCGATTTATGATCTGTTGAAATAGCACAAAAATTGTGGAACGAGAAAAATGCTGAAAAACGTTCGGAAGAAAAATGGATCACTATACTGTACTGTGCATGATTCATAAGCATTCAATTCACACTATTATTATAAACAAATGGCTTTATTAATAAATTAGCAGAAGCAGATCAGAGACTTTTACAAAGAGAAAAAGCAAATTTTACCATTAACCCCCAAAAAATACTTTTTTTTTTTCCCCGAGATATGATATTTTTAGAGAGTCTTGTATTGTTCCGGGTCTCGCACCAATCTGGGTTGACTGAATCGTTACAATTTTGACAAGTGAGAATTTAAGAACCGAATAAGAAAACTTTGTCTGGAAATCAGATCACGCCTCCTACCCAGGGACGGAAAAAAACTTGTTGAGAAAAATGACATTTTGGTGACATTTTTCTGCTCTAATTTTAGAAAACGTATCTACTGGGGATGAGTGCTAGGATAAGAAGCTACAATTCAGCTGAACACATTCATGTTAACTTCTTAAAAAGAGTATCATCATATCATATATAACAGCAGGCACATTAAATATCCCTCTCAGATCAGCAGGGAAACTTTCCAGACCTATAATCAATAAAAACTCTTGCAGAGAGGGAGGATTTACTAAAATTAGCATGAGTTCTCTATCATTCTTTGGCAAGAAATTCTTCACAGATATAAGGGAATAACATGAACTCTATTTCTGAAATGATAAAAATGTGACACCTTTAATTAAATATGGTTTCACTTTGAGTTCACTCCAGATAGCTTAAAATTTATTGCAGTCCAAGCAGTCCTTAGCAATATTGATATTCCAATTATTTTTATTTGCAGCTCTGGCTGTGACTCTGGCAGGTATAAAATAATGGCCATTTTGTGAGGTGATGATTATTTAGTCGTACAGCACCAACCTCGCTCGCTGGCATCGTCCACCAGGACAATCTCGACTAGCAGGTGTCTCGGAGAGCGATTTATGATGCTGTGAACGGTCCGCAGCAAGGTGCTCCATGCCTCGTTGTGAAACACAATCACAATGCTGGTGCTGGGCAGGTCGTCTGGGTACAACTTGGTCTTACAGCTGACAGAAAAACACAGATAAAAGGGAAATGGAGAGCTTTACAAAACTATAAACTCAGCTAAAATCATTTGTTCTAAAGCACGAGGTCTGAACATGCAACCATATCATTTAAGAACTACACCTTTAAGAGATTTCCAATTATAATAACATTATTATAGTGTCTAAATTGGAGAGAGAGACAAATTAATGAGAACAATGAAGCTGCAATGAGTAAACATAGAGCTTTTATAGCAAATATATTATATTATTATAGCAAATACATTATTTGAATGTGCTTTCAGACAACCCCATAAAATGACAGTTTTAAATAAGTAGCATCTAATTCTTACAATCTAATAGCAAACTAAAACAATTAGCTCACTTGTTTCTGAATGAGTTACAGTTTTGCTCAATTTAAACCTAGATTTTTATATATATATTATATGATGTACACATTTAAATTCATATCCCGAAAAGAGCAGTTTATTAAAATCTCTGAAAGTAGTTTGAGTACCCTGCTGCTGTCTAACGCTGTCACCAGTGCAGAAATATTCCCAAAAGGGATTTACTGACAAATATCTTGGAAGAAAGTGAAAAATGTAAACCCAGCGTTGACAGCGATGCCAGCATGTCTTTGGCTTGACGTGATGCATGTGAACATCTAAAAGCGAGGGGGCTGTAAACGCAAGGCGCTCCTGGACTGGATGTTACTGAATAAAGACACAGTTATGTAGCAAAAAGGGAGCTGGACAGCAAAAGTAGCCTGTGCGGCAGGAGGAGAGGTTGTGAGAAGTGATGGAGGGTGAAAGAAGCCACCAGAGCAGACAGCAGCGCTTACTCAGTCTCGGCCATTCAACAGGACAGTGCAGACTGACAGCACTAAGCCAGGAGGTTGCCTTCAAATAAAAATGTTATTGCCCTTCAGAAGCAACTTGCAATTCTACCCAGGTAAGAATGTTTTACTGCAAAACCCCAGATATTTTTGAAGCTAGTGTAATATTTTAATGGCGTGATAATGAACAGAAAGTCTCAGAGTTGCAGGTCACCTCTGATAGAAGTAATAAAACATTCATATAACATATTAGGCTTGCCGCCGTTCTCTTCTGCAGGTGTTACCACAACAAATGATCTTATGTTGGATACCCTTCTTGTTGCAACCTGGGCTCCAAGCTGCAGCCTCAGGATTACAAAACAGAAGAACTGACCACCAGAGTCCTATGTGTGAGTCAACATCTGTGTGAATATTCGTTTCATTAGATGTTTAATGGTCAGTACAGTAATGTGATTCACCGCAGCCACGTGGAAGAGATCCAAGTTGAAGCTTACACACCCATCCAGCCTGACGTCTGGTAGACTCCTGTTGAGCGCGATCATGTCACTGGCCATCAGATTGAACTGGTTAATCTTAAAGAGCTCCTTCATTTTCTCCTGGTCATTCTTGGGGATGTTTACTGGCTTGCCCATCTCACCTGGACCCTCGTGGCTGCGAGATATCACCGCTGTAAGATACCAGACAATAATCTCACTAATGAGGTGCAAATTAGCAACAAACTGCATCATCAACAAACACATTGTGCATATTTAACATTTCTATTTGAAAAAGGTTAAGTTCTTTGGGCTAAAGAAACTGAATGCTTTACAGGATGTCTGTCCTTTTTTGGAAAAATCATTTTCTGTAATTAAAAAAAAAAAAAAAAAAAAAAAAAAAAACCAAAAAGCAAAAATTTTAAAGAACAGAGAACACATGTAAAAGGGAGATTTTATGTTTTGGGAAAGTGTGTAATATACTCAAAACACTATTTTGTACTATTACTATACTATATTTATTCAGCAAGTAGTGTAAATGTAGCATGAACTCTTAGAAGAAAAAAGGCCTTTAGTACTGGCAGAACACACACCCTGCATAAACTCCATCCTGGATGCTTTGGCTTAGGCTGACTTGGTTTTAAAGTGACTGTGACATAAAACTTTTGTGATAAATACAAATGCATTATTCGAAAGATAACATATTGCCCAAAAGATTCATGCCACTGAGATGTACAGTTGTTAATATATGGTCACAAATGTCACAAAAAAGGCCATCTCAGTCTGCTCTGATGTGTAAGTTTAAGATGTAGTAGACAAGCTTTTGCGCATGTTCCGTAACCGCAAGTGACAATGAAGAGAAGAGTCTGAAATTCACATCTGTTGTCGCAGTATTGCTATTGTGTTTTTAACCTCAAATTCATGTGTTTTGCCACGTCTTACAAATTAATGTTTTCTTACAGTCTTTGCATTTGTAGGAAATGAATGTCACAGACACTTTAAGCACTGCACAGTCTGGCAGCTATATTTATTTTCAGATAATCTATTAAACTGCAAAAAAGCACTAATATTATACCTGTGCAAAATGCTCATGTGAAAGTAAAATGATTTATTCAGCTACAAATAGTCTTCTTGGCAAGACTCCAACAGTCACATGCCTACAGAACATCAGCAGATTAGTATTGAGCTGCAGCTCCTTTCACCAAAGGTAAATAACCTCTGATGGATTTATGGTTTTGAACTCCCCCCACTCCTCCACTAATAATCTTTTAAAACTAAGGCAGTGATTTCCATGAAGGGTGAGAGTACAGGAGACACTGGCTGCATGGCCGGCAATTAAGAGGATTCCCTTCAACCTGTACTGAGACAGTCCATACTGTTAGCCACAAATAACACAGAGAGGCTGACATCTAAATTTTGGCTCACTCCAGTTTGGATCTGATGGACTCAACTCCTGAGCTGGATGCCTGAGCACAATATCTATCAAAGCAAGTTCTTATCCTTCTTCAATCCATTATTCTTGCATGTACAGATACACACAAATGTATTGCGCATTAAAGATGCCAAAAAATTATGTACAATGTAGAAAGGGGAGGATTCAGTAATTAGACGTGTTTAAAATATGATTACCAAAAAAGCCATCCATTAATTCATTCTTTTTCCACTCATCAGTGGTCAGTTCATAATGGCAACAGACCAGGAAGAAAGCCCAGACAACCAGAGACTCTCTCCAGGTTCTACTGATCCCAAGACATTCCTGCTTCAAGGTCTCCTCCCAGTGGGACATGCTTGGAAGTCCTTTAATGAGAGGCACCCAGAAGGCATCTCAGTTAATGCCCAAACCACCTTAGCCGACTCCTTTCAATAAGAGCAATGGCTTTATGACAAGCTCCTACCTAATGATGAAGCCTTTCACCTCATCTCTATGGCTGACTCTATGAAGGAAGCTCATTTCAGCTGCTTGTATCAGACATTTAGCTCTTTGAGTCATGATCCATTCCTCATGACCATAGTTGAGTGTTGGAACACAGACAAACCAGTAAATCAAGAGATTGGTCTTTCAGCTCTGCTCCTTCTACAAAACAGACCATACAATCATCCTAATTACTGTACATGTACCCTGATCCTACAATCCATCTCAAGAAGCTTTGCTTTTGTCTTCCTTACCTAAATACAGCAGTCCTTCGATACTTTGTAGTTCAACTTTCTCGGACTCACTCTTTCTGGTTTTCATCGTAAGATTACAGGTAGTCCTCAGGTTACGACAGTCTTGGGTTACGACGTTACGATGCATCTCCCTTATTCACGTTACGCGGTTACGTCGGTTTTGCGTCGGTTTTACATCGTTAAACGTCGTAACGCAGCGGCGCAGTGGCGAAAGAATACAGTATGCGGTGCAGCGGCGGAGGAATACAGTACTGTACAGGTACTACTGTACGGAGGACGGCGTCACTAGCATCCCAGTAGGCCATTAGCCCTTCATTATGGCTCCCAAACGCAAGGAGGACTCTTCTG
>JAVCKU010000150.1:11360229-11371429 GCA_032273985.1 Hypsolebias coamazonicus | reverse complement strand
CATCATAACAAATGCCCAAAGGTAAAAAGATTTCAGTAAAAATCCTTCCAGCTGCACAGCATTCAATACCAGAGGAAGTAATCATACAAAAAAAAAAAAAATGGCAATTTACATCCAGAAAAAAGAGGGAATAAAGTTTTCAAAAGCAATATCCCTGAATGAAAGTAACAGCTATACTCCAACGTGCAGCCACCTTGAGCGGCGCAATTCTAGAACATGTGACTGATGGTGGAATCGAACCTGCAACTCTCGCATTGAGGGACAACTGCTCTAACCAACTGGCCACAGCTACCCTGAACAGCTCTTATTTTGCACTTAAAATATGCTGCAGACATGATGGCACATTGTATCTTAATACTGTAGGATATTGCTGGCACGAAACCATCAACAGTAGGTGAACAACAGAGAGTCATCAGCAGAGAGGACTATGGTCCGCTACTCTCTTGCAGAATGAAGAAATCCTTGATCAGGACCCTGATCTGACACTTGAGATCAGCTCAAGACCTTAGAACAAAGCTTGGTCAGTCCTGTTATGAAGCATAAGAGCATCATAACAAAGAATAAATTATACTGGCTGGAAAAGATTTGATCATTTTGTCATCTAAAATTTGAAAATGCCAGCAACAGAGGCAGAGCAGGACTGGGGTGTGTGTGTGTGTGTGGGGTGGATTTCCTTTTCTTTTCAAGCGTGACACCATGTTTGCAGTCTGACAGCTAAGCAACAACACTGAGCCCAGAAGCAGTGAGTTTAACGCAGGAGATGTTGTAGTCCAGGCTAAATCTTAGCGGCTGCAACTCCAACGTACACAACTCCCGTAAATAAACAGTCTGAGGAACAGAGACTCCTGGGAGTGTGTGACAAGCTGTCTGTTATTTGTGTTGGGCAGCAGCTGATGGATGAAAGCCATAAAAACTCAACATGACATTTGGAAAATTGTTTCGTGAAGAAAATGTAACAAAATAACATGTCAGACGCTGGAGTTGTCTGGTACACAGGGTGGAAATTAAACTTGTTTAAGCAGCAGAATATCACTTGGCTTAAAAATAAAATAGGTAATACTGAATCTGTTTGGATTTCATTGCCTGCTGCCAGTGCTTTATGCACTATAGAATAGTTATTTTGTCTTTTTTTCCTTTGGTTTTCTACAATTTTCTTTAATGCACCTGTTTCACCTATTTGTGTGTGTCTCAGTTTTTTTTTTTTTTTTTTTTAGCAGTGACCCTCTGCTCGCTTTCAGCTTGCATTTAGGTGACAGCAGTGTCAAAACACATCAGCAGCACTCGGAGCAGGTTTCAGTGCCACCAGACCCTGCAGCACCGTGCTGCAAATGCAAATCTCTCACAGGTGTGCAGACAACCTCATCTCTGCTGAAAGCCGCAACATTAAAGCTGCCACCACATCCAACAAAACAAATGCCCTTTTTTTTTCCTTTTCACTCAGCACATGACTGACTACTCTAGGATGAAAGGAACAGCTAATACCTATAAATGAGTTAATGTGTTTACAGAGGAGTGATAGGACTCTAGATGGCAATGTACATAGCAACAAAACCCTTGGAGACAAGAGGAGGGAGAGATGTTACAGATAGTCAAACTGCTTTGAGACAGGAAAATAACTCATTTATGAAAAAGCAGCACAATTGTTTAAATCAACTGTCTTTTAAAACAGTTAATTATTGTTTTCCCGTTTTGGTTTTTGTACAGTTTTTGCAATCAAACTGCTTCTGCATAATTTTCTATTTTAACCTTTTAAGTATCAAAATGTTCAGTACATTCAGGAGATGGTTGCTGTGACTCTTGGGTTTTGTGGATTTGATACTTTTCGAAATATTTCAAAAATATTCCTTCAAAAACATTGTTCACTCTATTTTTGCTTTACTTTTGTCTTCTTGTGCGACTTTTAGCGGGGCTGCAGTAGCTCAGTGATCACTGTTATATTACTGTAACCTAATCCTCAGGCTGCAGGTTCGAGCCCAGGTTGTGTCAAAACATGCTACTTTCAGCTAATGCTCTGCCATGTTTACCTTTTAACAAGAACTTCTCTACTTTTTGCTATAAATGACATTATGCTACCTTCATAATTTGCCAGCTGTTTGCTACTTTCAGCTTCTAGCTTGACTTTTGATACTTTCAGCTTTTAGCTAATCATTTATTATGTTCAGCTTTTGTTAGCATTTTGCTACTATCCGTGTTTAGATGGACTTTTGCTAGTTTCGCAAGTCTTTTCTTTAGATTTTAGCCAACTTGCTCATTTAGCTTCCAGCTATGCTTTTGCTACTAGCCCTTAGCCCATTGCTACTTTTAGCTAGCCCTTTGGTACATAAAATTTAGCTAAGCTTTTGATAGTTTTAGCAAGCCTGTTCTCACTTTAGTATTTAGAAACACTTTAGCTGCTTTAGCTTTCAGCTATGATTTTGCCACTTGTGCCCTTATCCACTTTTGCCCTTATCCGCTTAGCGTGCGCAGCGGGTCTGCTGTTTGACAGTACATGTACACTGTTTGAGGCGAGGTGATCAGTTGATCAGTACACAGACTTGCCCAGCTTGAGGGCAGATCTGCACCAGAGTCCACTGATATCTCGGTAGCCCTTTGCAAATTTTAGCTAGCCTTTTATTTATTATGTAGTTTACAGTTTGAGAATTGTTAGTGAAACTCTCAGAAAGGACTCACTGGTTGCTCTTCCACCGCTGGTTAACGTGTGAAGTCAGCTTATAATAATAATAATAATACATTTTATTTGTGTAGCGCTTTTCTAAATATTCAGACGCTTATTCAAGCTTGATTCAAGATGGCCACCACAGCCAATCAACGTTAGCAAATACAAAAATGGCAATAACTTGGTGAATTTTGCAGATGTGGAGCTAAAATTTGGTGCAGTGTTGGCTGATTATCGTCCCTATCACATAATCTGAGCATTAGCAGATTGCACAAGATTTTATGTGAAACGCTGGCATGCAAGGTGGCAGGTGACATGCATTCTTTGAAGAAACGGCTCTGATTTCTTGGTATCTCATACATAGCTGCGAGCAGTATGTTGTGTTTTCTAATAGGTTGGATGGAGCACGCTGCATGGATTTGACAATTGTCACATCTCATTAGCCTTCGAGTGTTGGCTCTGACTACAGACAGGTTGGGCAGACTTGACAGAAGGCAAGTGGTGCCACGATTTCTTTATAGGATGTAAGGACACTTAGAATATAACAGCAAGCTTGATGAATATTCAGGGGGGATTTTATATTTTTCTTTTTTTAGATCAGCAAATCACATGGAAAGACAACAATTTAATGCTCAACAGACCATTATTTCCTTCGCTGTCTATAAGAGATTTATTGTCTCCAACTCTTGACCTTTACTTCCCTGTCCAGGTTCGGCGATAACGGGCATCACATCCTTCAAAGATTCACGTAATGGAAATAAGTGTGGGCGGGGGACTCGCAGCATTAAGAAGCGGCTCTGAGAGGAGCTGCCACTCTGACACAGTGACGCAAACATTTCTCTCAGTGAAGTTGCTCCAGAAATATATTCTGATTTACATATTTATTAAAGACATTTGCTGCTTTACACAAATCTGTTTAGTATTTGTATGTTGGAGGCAGTAAAAACAGGATTTATTGATTAATTCTGCTTTCCCATTGAGGCCAACTTATTACGAAGTATGAGGAAGCCTGTAAATGGCATTTCTCATTAACTCAACTCTAGTTTGTTGATACTCATGTGAGCACTGCTGCTGTTCAGAACTGAGGGTGTTCAGTAGTGAAGAAAATTTCATCATAACAGCTTTAATTGCAGAATCCCTCCCCCCCCACCCCAAATCCAGGTTTTATTTATTTAATTTATTTATTAATGCTGCTTTTCATAGGAAAATCAGCAGCTAAGCATGTTAAAACAAAGGAAGCAGTTCACTGAAAGGGTCAAACTGTGTTTTACTTTGTAAATAAAATCAAATAAAATTAATTTATAAAGCACTTTAAAAACAGTTTGACCTGTGCAATAAATCTAATTAAAAAAAATCTAATTAAAAAAAACCCAGCAAAATACATATTAAATAAACAGTACACCCAATTCTAAGTGCTGTGATGTTTTAATATTTGAAATTTTTAACATGTTACATTGATTATAATTAGAGATGCACAATAATATTGGCATAGTATAGGTAGCAAATAAGCCTAAATAAGAGGGCTATGTTCTGACAAAGGAAAGCATATTAAAAAATTTCGCTATTGATTACCGGACAAATAAGTTTTAATATATTGGCATATCGGCCAAAAATCCAATATTATGCATTAAATATTTTAATTCAAAACATTTTTTACTGCAGTTCACTCGAGTCAGCTGTTAACACCCATATGACAAAATAATTAGAGCATATGAAGTTATTCCAACTCTTATAACAGTTATGATTAACTTGACTGGTTTTCTTTGTTTCTCTTTTTTTCTAGCCTCATGTTCAGGTTGAAATGTTTTACAACTTTTATCACTAGAAAGAAGTAATTTGCTCCAGTTTATCTACTTAAAACCAAAATAGCAAAGTAGCAGTTTGCCCTCATTCTTTTAGGTCATATTTTTTGGAGGTCATGGTGAACACACATTTTTTTCTTTATTAATAAAGAATAAAGCTTAGACACTTTGCTTTTTCTGGTATATTATTTACATTTTAGTCATGTTTTCAGGCACATTATCTCTTTTAATTTTACCAGTTGGTCTGCACAGTTTTTTTTTTTTTGTTGTTGTTGTTTTTTTTTTTTTTCCACATTAAATTCACTTTTTTAATGACTCTGAAATCTCCCTTTAAATCTTCCGGCATGTTTTCCCCACATCAGTAATCACAAGAAACTTCAGAGTGATTCAAAGGCTTTTATCAGTTCACAGTGATTGGTGGAGCACTACTCATCAACATTTAGTCAGTCGTTATTATTAAAACAGCTAAGCACTTTAATCTTTCACAATTAAAAAAAAGACATGACATTATCTTTCAATACTCAGGTGTCAAATATGACAAAAACATGTTCATCATGCGCAAAATGAACTCAGAGATCATCCAAATGAGGGCCTTCCATCAATGTGAAATAGAATTTTTAAAAGATAAATTGCCAAACATTAGGTTGCCTGAACTTGACCTGGTGAAATGTGAGTGGCACGGCTTAAGGCGACATTGTGGAAACATCCCAGTGATGCTCTTTTAATTAAACGCCTGTCCAAGATTGGACGGGACGGATGTGCAGTCTGAGAAACGACACAAAGGAAGCTCTCTGTGTGTGAAGTCAACTAGATTGCTACAGCCACATGAGAGCCAGCAGAGAGATGGCTTTGGCCCAACTGTTTAGTGACGATAAGCAGAGCTTTGGAGATGGAGTAACTGGAATAAGTCGGGCAAAAAAAGAGAGACTCTTTTTAATCGTATCTAATTAACTATCAGAGATTACCAGATGTGGGCACACTTTCATTCTCAAGGCATACAAATTGTAGAAATTTTAAAAATCAAGAGGAACTGAGAGAAACAAAGATCTAGAGCTGCCTTTTTTAAATTACATAAATTGTTAGAATAAAATGTTTCATGGATATTGCCATTTTCATTTTAGTTTTTGTGTTCTTTGGAAGCAGGACATGAGGGTTTAGTTTGTGGCGAGTCAAACTGTTCACATCAGTCTAACTGTGGCAGCAGAACCTGCAGCCTGGTCCAATAACATATATCTTGATCCTGACATGACAGAAATAAAAAATTTTAAAAAATGGTCACCGAGTGAAAAATTGCTTTGCAGTTGCAATTTATTTTATTTTTTTATCATTTTTAATAGGAACCTGATTAAATAAAAAGTACCAAAAAAAAGCAACTTGGGATCAGTTCTTCATGTTCCCTTCTATGTCACTCAGAGCGTTTTGGTTTTTTTCGACTCAAGTCTCTACACAAGCTTCAGAACTAAGGTACAAAGTACTTATCTTTTCCCTGGGCTCAGGGTTTCCATCAGGTTTTTATTCTTTCTATCTTGGCCAATGTGCAATGAACTCTGCATACTCATTACAGCTCTGGAGCAGGAGCTCTCGGCTAAACGAATACCTCTGTGCTGTGACAGGCAGTCATCTAGGAGTCTGACTCTGAAAGGGTCCCATGGGCTTTCAGGACAGCTTTGAATTTGGCCCTTCAGAATGAATCCAAAAAGTCCAAAGGGAAAAAAAAAAACAGTGATATGATAGGCGTAAATTTGAAATAGATATTTATAACATTATTACTTTTCAAATAATCTGTTAAAGGTAGCAAATTTACATTATTGTTGAAAGTTTAAACTAAACTATAACAGCTCTATACATCTTTATTGACTGCAATAAATTCTGCAAAATTAAACAAAATATCCTTGTAGATAAACTTATTTTTTAAAGTTATGTTCAGTAAAAATATCCATCCTTTGGTAATTAACAACCATGCATGTGTCCTAATGAGCCTGCAGTGCATTGAGCAACATGCTAACATTACCATGTTAAAAAAACTCAGTGACATTGTCAAGTTTGTTACATTGCTGCTTCCTCATTAAGACTTAACCACAAAGCTGGTGAGAATTTCACCAGTTTCACAGCACTGATGACACTAATAGATCCTTGACGCCTGCTCTAAGTGGCTGTGGCTCAGGAATCACCATCTTGGGTTCATCGACTAATCTGTACAACGTCAGGTTAATCCCCCACAAATAAACCCATTGAGGTGATCAGCATGTTAATGAGCATGTACCTGAAGAAAGATGGAATGCATGGAGAAGTAGAAACTCTTTATTAACACAAGATAGATAAAAAAAAAAAAACTTGTATTAATAATGGACTGCTGTAAAAAGCCAATTTTGCAAAGATCTTGTTAGCACAGGAAACCTATTTACATTCAAAACATATGTACAATACACTGGACAATAAAACATCCAAAGCTGAATGCTTTGTCCTCATATGGCCCTGCAATCAGCCATGCATGCCTAATTGGCACTGCCAGATGTGAAGATGTGTTCTCTCGCTGTCAAACTATTCCTCGTCTGGGCAATTTTTCGCAGGAGGAGGGGTGGGTGTCATCTGAAGTTTGTCAACTATTACTAGATGTGTGGTAAACCTGCCATGGTTGCCCCATTTTAACAGCGCTCCACCCACAGTGGTGCTCCTCTGGGATCAGTAGCTCACTCTCTTTGCACCTGTGATCTCAGCAATCTTTCACAGTTTTAGCAACAGATGTCACATGAGGCCTAAAGTTAGCTCTGAACATTTAGCGTGTAACGGGCTGACTCATATTTAGATGGGGAAAAAAGTGTAATGAGCATCATGAAGTCCCTCTGAGTGACAGACAGGGTATTAATAACAGACAATGAGCAGTGTAATAGCTAATTGACTGCTCATTCGTGTCCTGAACACAGTGTTCTGAAAAGAGTGGTGGGGGGGCAAAGAGGGTGGGGTGTGTTTGTGCGTGTTTGTTTTTTTGTGTGAGAGTATATAATAGCAGCTACATGCAGTAGTAGAATGCAACGTGTGCTTATCAGTTCTGCACACTTTTCTTTGCTTTGGGGAAGAAAAGCCCAGAGCTGTTTCTTAGAGATAGAACCAAAATTAGATGGATTTGTATGGTCTACTCTCCTGAAAGCAAATCTATTACAGAATATTCTTGCAAGAGCAGTGAAGAGTGGTTAAAAGCTGTACCTGATCCACAGATTACACTGTAATCCATCCACTCTCCTGAGATAAGCTAAAAAAATACATAAGAAAAACCCTCAGAGGCAAACAAGCAGGAAAGGCCAGTGATATTTACAACCCAAGACGATATGTTGCATTAAAACATTTTTTAAATCCACATACGCTTAAGAAACATTTAACTAAATCAGCTTTATGAAATCTTTTGAAGCAATGATCTTTAGAAAGTTAATGAACATCTTACTTGGTGTAGATGGTTCTTTAAACAACGTCATTTAATGGATATAAAGTTACTAAATTGGTAAGTTAACACATGCAAGTGATATTTTATCCACTTTGACAGCTTTGTCAATAATAAATTACATAGTTAGAATTTTATAATTATTTGCAAACATAAACAATAGCAGCAGCAGCAGCTAGCAGTAACACTTATAGCTCTGGAATGATAAAGATATCATAATGCTTCTGTTGGAATAACCATGTAACAATGAACTGATAAAGATGTAGATGTTTCCATAAACTTCTTACTAATCTTTAAGATTGGAGGCATTTTTCGACAGTTTTGACCCCACAACTGTTAGCTTGTCAAACAAGTTAGATATGAATCTATTTTTCTAAATTTAAGTCAGTCAAAGACTCATCTATAACAGGTAAGATATGAACTGTTCATATTTTTCCACAGAATTCTAAAACAAACATCTGAACTATTCCTCTAAGTAATTGCAACATTTGGTTTGCCATGTTTAATGTTATTTAGTTTAAATAGATAAGCCGTAAATTACGTTTACCTACATGAATAAAAATGCAGGATTTGATCTTTCCAAATATGTATGAGCAGTGTTTTACAAGTGTCTATAAATAACTGTTCTTTGTTTTCTATATAAAATGCTTACAAGCGTATGAATAACCTGGTTATAAGGTATTGATAAATCTTATAAAGAACTTTAATTAGGAGGTGGTACCAATAAAAGTCCATAAACAAAATTAAGATGATTTTAAAAGGAGAGCATAAGCTTTCTTATGATTATTTTATTAGCAGGTACTATCAAAAACACGGTATCAGCACCCAGTTATTTATTCAGGCTCAAAAGCTTTCATGTGCATGGAGGTAATCACAAACCTGTTCCATACAATCCTGATAAACCCTCGACCAGCACAAGCCAGAAGCTCCTTGCAGCCACAGAGTTTGCTGTATACTGTATAGGAAATTGTAAACGAGGGACATGGAGCATAAAGACCCATTTCAAAGTGAGTTCTCACACACAAATCCCCTGGCATCATCTTCTCCTCCTCCTCCTTTTTTCTCCAGTCATTTCCTCTCATTACAGGCCGCAGAGAGTGCAGCGGAGTGAGTGGCCAGCAGCAGAACATTAGATCTCAAATGAAAACAACTCACCACCTTCGTTCCTACAGCAGATGCATCAAACGAAATGTACACGCTGCATTCCTTAATGGATCCGGCCACGATTGTTGCGGATGTGGAACGACCGAGGCGTCAGAGTGTAGTGTTGTGAGGGAATGCATTTCAAACTACAACCAGGAACAAAAGTTCATTACATGTAAGACGCCGGTGGCTTAATTAAACTCCGACTTTTGTGAATGCACTGAAATCGAGTTGTGACAGGGCCAGGCTGTATTTGTAAACTGTCTGGCTGGAAATAAATCATCCATCCTCCATCTACTCCTTATAACTCTCTTTTTTTAAATCTAACAAATCACACTGTTCTCTTGGGGGGGGAAAGAGTGACCATATGAATAATGTGTCTGGCAGTCATCTGACATGTATTATGTTCTTATACAAGGCCCATCTGAAGGCACTTTTTAGAGTTTTTTTCTTCCTCGTTCTTGCTCAGGTTCACAACTTGGCAAATTTGCTATTAATGTAAGCAATTAATAGAAATGCTTGAGTTTTATTAATATTGCATGCCCATCTGCTTATTTACACAACTGATAAATCTGGATACGTATAGATGAGCTAATTAGATGAGTCTCGATGGTGTCTCCCTGTTACTCTTCTTCTGGCTTCTGTCTTTCTGAGTGACAACCAGTCACTGCAAGCGTGCCCAATCCATTTTTTTAACAGTGCCTCTTAGATTCACGAGCTCACGCCTTTCAAGATAAGTTCACAAGTAGCAGATTGTCAGGGCTGTCAGTGTGAAGATGGTCTATCTGCAGCAGTTTGTCCTTCAGAGTTATCTGTCTGCTGCAAAGACCAATTCTTATCACATTATACCATGAAAGGCTGGTAATGATGTAATTCTGTGTGTTTCTCTGTTAGCAAAAAAAAAAAAAAAATCTCATGAATCACAATGAAATGCTTAGAGATTACTCATTGGATGTAAATCAGCCTAAACATAAAACCAACTGCAACTCTACTAAATGTATAGCCAATGAGCTGAAAGTTGGTGTGGTGGTAGCTGAGAGTCATACTCAACAAATACTCTGAGAGCTAACAAGGTGGTGTGCAATAAGCAATCTTTCAGGTAATGCTAATACATTTTTTATTACAATTTCAAATGTAAAAAGCAGCCACATTTTAAAAAATGTAATTGCTATTCACAGCAGGCATGTCTGACCTCGTATAGGTCTTCTGCCATCTTTATCTAAGAGAACAGTTATTTCGTTACATCAGCAGGTGGGAGCGCTGAAAAATGGGAGTGGACCACTTGGCCTGAATGATGGGGAATCAGCGACTCTTTCAGACTCTGGGCCTGTGAACAGCATGTCCTCACCAATCAACAGCTTTGTGAGTTGTAAGTGATAATTGCAATCCAGCAAGGAAATGGACCAAAATAGTGGGGTTATGTTTTATTTTAACTCCTGTGATAAATTTGAACTGCAGAGCAGCTGACTAGACTCTAATACGTGATCTCACAGCTTGATTCAAATGGCGTGGTGTATTAAGATCACAGGTCCAACTCTCATTTTCAGTTTAGTCACTCATAGAAATAACTGCATGTTTTTTGAGTGAAAAAAAAATACAGTGTGAATGCTGTACTGAATGACTACTCTGAAATTAACTGATGAAGGTAAACATGACTTATCAATGCTAAAAAGAAGCAAAACAGAGGCTAAAATTAGAAAAAAAAAAAACAGATGTTAATGGTCAAAGTCAAGGTTTTCTTTCTTGTCAGTCACATCTCATGTGGTACATGTGGTGGAATGAAATTGTGTACACAGGGTCCCAGTTACATCCAACAAAAGTATAAAATGTAAAAGAAAGACAGTGATAAGATCCAAGATATGAACTCAGAAAAACGTTAAACTAAATACGCTAAACACTAATAGTGCAAAACAATATGCCGAACAACAGCAGCACGAACATGAGTCTGTGTGAGCAGATTTTTTTGTTTGTTTTGTTAAAGCTAAAAGTAAAGCAGAAACTAAATAGTAAAGCAAATGCTAAAATTAGGAAAATAAATGACAAAGCTCAAAGTACAAAAACAGATGAAAAGATAAAAGTTGCAAGCCTTAAAGTGTGTGTGACATGATTTTTGAACTTTACATAAAATGGCACAACATATATATCTTGTATCATTCAACTATT
>JAVCKU010000150.1:11349234-11360129 GCA_032273985.1 Hypsolebias coamazonicus | reverse complement strand
AGTGGCATTACAGCGATTTTTTATTTTTTTTTTATTTTTTTTAATTTATTTATTTTTTTACAGTGATGATCCTGGTTAAGGATTTATGAGTCTAACAGTTTCAGTGTAGAAGCTGTTCCTCAGTCTAGTGGTTCTACACTTAATGCTCCACAACCTTCTGCCTGAGGGGAGCTGCGGGCAAGGTTTGGGAGTAAATGATCGTATGATGTGCACTCCTTACTGGGCTTTTAAAAAGTATATAAAAAAAAAGTAGACAGCATAAATGTTTGCTTGTAAACCAAAATATCTTGTTCAAATTAAAGGATTTGTAAGAAACAAACAAACAAACAAAAAAAAAAAAACATCTGAAACTGATGGTCAAGCTCCTTTTTTCTTTGAGAGGGAATTGAAAAGCAGACTCTAAATGTAATACTCCACTTTGCTGATAGTTAATGTGACTGTGGCTGACAGGAAGCCAATTGTCAGATGAGACCAGAGTGCCTGTAAGGCAGGTCAGCAGCAGGCTGGACTCATTGGGTAAAATATCCACAGGCACTCATTGATCACCTCATATATTGTGAATCAATATGGCACAAACAAGAACGAGCTACTGGCAAGCTGTGTTAGGGTTAGGTCATCAGTGCACATAAACATACTGTTTATATAGTGGTACATTTAAAAAGGATTTCTGAATGGAGTTCACATTAATCATCTAAAAGAAAATAAATGATCAAATGTGATGTTGCTGTCAATAAGAGTGTTCAACTTGAGCCTTAGGGGAGAAGGATGTTTGATTAAGACATCTATTGATTTCCAGTGACGTGGACGCATGGTGACAGCAGCAGAAAAAAAGCACCTCATCTGAGACCAGAAACTCTGTTTAATGCCATACAACAAAACAATGACTTTTACTTTTTAGATAAATCTTTGTCTTTAGATTCAATGTGGACTAAAAAATAAAATAAATAAATAATAATAATAATATATAAATTTTGAAAGTTTGAATGAAATGCTAAAAAAATAACATAGCATTAGTCTTTTTGCTTGTTTTTTTTTATGAATATTTGTTGTCTGTAGCATTAGCAAAACATCTCACATGCCACTGGATGGATTTTACTGAAACTCTCAGTAATCATCGGATGTACTGTACATCTAAAACGACTAACATTTGGAGTCAACTTTATTCAAGATGGACGCTGCTGCGAAGTGACTTTAGCAAACACAAAAATAACTATAACTCAGTCAGTTACAGAAACTCAGCAAAAATTTAGTATGGTAGTTACTGAGAGTCTTTCATAATATGTACTCTCAATGATGGATGCTCACAAAGACTAATGTTCGTGCTGTTGTTAGATGTAATGTTTTTATGCTATTAGTGCTCAGTGTATACTTAGTTGATGTTTTTCTTAGTTCACATATTAGATCTTATTACTGTTTTCGTTTACATTTTATTGTTGGATGTAACTGGGACCCTGTGCACACAATTTCGTTCTACCACATGTACCACATGAGATGCAAATGACTGTCTGACTCTGACTCTGAACATCTTTATTTTGGCACAACGGTCTTTAACAAGTTGGGTTTTGAGCATCTATCTATCTATCTATCTATCTATCTATCTATCTATCTATCTATCTATCTATCTATCTATCTATCTATCTATCTATCAAGCAATCTGGCATGCCTGGGTGTCTGTCTTCCTGTCTTCTTCCTGTCTGTTTTCCTGTCTGTCTGTCTGTCTGGCTGTCAGTCTGTCTGTTTTCCTGTCTTTCTTGCTGTCTTTCTTCCTGTCTGTCTGTCTGTCTGTTTTCCTGTCTGTCTTCCTGTCTGTCTTCCTGTCTTCTTCCTGTCTGTTTTCCTGTCTGTCTGTCTGTTTGTTCTCCTGTCTTTCTTCTTGTCTTTCTTCCTGTCTGTCTTCCTGTCTACTTCCTGTCTGTCTGTCTATTTGTCTGTTTACTTGTCTTCTTCCAGTCTGTCTTCCTGTCTGTCTTCCTGTCTACTTCCTGTCTGTCTGTCTTTTTCCTGTCTTTCTTCCTGTCTGTCTGTCTTCCTGTCTGTTTTCTTTTCTGTCTTCCTGTCTACTTCCTGTCTGTCTGTCTGTCTGTCTGTCTTTTTCCTGTCTTTCTTCCTGTCTGTCTTCCTGTCTTTTTTCCTGTCTGTCTTCCTGTTTTCTTCCTGTCTGTCTTCCTATTTACTTCCTGTCTGTCTGTCTGTTTTCCTGTCTGTCTTCCTGTCTGTCTTCTTGTCTGTCTTCTTGTTTGTCTTTCTGTCTGTCTTCCTGTCTGTCTTTCTTCCTGTCTGTCTGTCTGTCTGTCTGTTTTCCTGTCTGTCTTCCTGTCTTCTTCCTGTCTGTCTTCCTGTCTTCTTCCTGTCTGCTTTCCTGTCTGTCTGTCTGTCTTTGTTCTCCTGTCTTTTTTCTTGTCTTTCTTCCTGTCTGTCTTCCTGTCTTCTTCCTGTCTGCTTTCCTGTCTGTCTGTCTGTCTGTCTGTTTGTTCTCCTGTCTTTTTTCTTGTCTTTCTTCCTGTCTATCTTCCTGTCTGTCTTCCTGTCTGTATGTCATTTTAGAAGTAGACTGGTTCATTTTGATGTTTGCACTTGATGCTCTCTGGTTGACTGACTCCCCACCATTATACTGAAGATCAATCTATCATTATCATTCACGGCCACTTTTCTGTGCCTCTTTTTTTTTTTTCGTGTTAAGAGAATGGATAGGGAATTCTTCCATTTTTGTCAGGAAATGCATCAGAGTTTATTGCAGTCTGCCCCCAATGAGGGCTCATCTGTCTCCCAGCTCTTTGTTGCATGCTTCACACTTTAATAGCACTCTAAATCCCCGGGACTCCAGCAAACAATCGCACTGAGAGGCACGTAGCTTATCTTGATGTCATGTACACTGCCTAATTGTTGAATTTTTATTACTGTCTATTGCATGTTTGTTAAAAGATAAGAAAAAAAAAGAAGAAAAAGTGCATTTCTTTGAGCTATCATCAGGGTATTTATTTGAGCTATCACTCTTTTTTTGTTTGTTTGTTTGATTGTTTATTAAACACCCTAATTTTTATTTCTTAATCTAGTTGTGTGGATTAAACATAACAAAAATGAGGATGTAGAAAAACTAAATAAGGTCAGAAACTGAGCTTTGGCACGTAAAATGTGACTGCTTTCTAATTTCAATTTTTTTGCCCAAGCCCCTTACAAAGCCAAGGGATTTTTGTCACCAAAGCCAATATTTGAAAAAAAAAAATTTAAAAAAAATCCCAGTCGGTACCCCAAATGATTCTCAATACACGAGGTAATTTTGCTGCATCTGAACACCAGCGATCACAACTTGAAAATAGGCACCTGAGCTCTAAAATAAGTGGGAGGAATCGCTTGATGTCATTACAGTAAGAATAACCTCCTGTTTATTACAAACTGCAAATGAGGTAACTGTAAGGGAGAAAGTGGATTATTTAAAAGTAAATGTAATTAGTAACGATTTTGCAGTTTGCAAGATTTTGTTTCCAAGCGGCCAGACTTTTAATCTGTAGTTATTTGGGATTTCTGAAGGCTTTTTTTTTTATCTGTCCAGTTCCAGTACCCACCATGTCAATGTATTTTTCGGCTTGCTCATTAATTTTTGAGAAAATAAACAACAAGATGACAAAAGAAGATGTGTCTGTACAATAGATGAATGGTGTCTGAACATTGTGTCCTTGAGAAACAAGAAAGAAATGGAGCAAAGATCTGAAACAGGACTTGAAAGATGTATTATCTGTAAAGTTTTCAGCGGTAATAGCAATGTTGGTGCTAAAATACGGTTTAGTTTATGTCATACTGTCAGTGTTAGCATTTTTCATAGATTTGACTGAAGTAATGGGAGCATTTTGTCTTTGTGACATTCTGCATTAAGAAATTGTGTAAAATTAAATTTAAAAATTGTTCTTTGCTAAAGTTTTTCTATGTGTCATCACAACTGTGCTTCATCCACATTGAGCTTAAAATCCTTTATAAGGCTAGTCAGAACAAACAAACATAAAAAATAAAAATGTCTTTGAAAAATGACCATGCACCAGACTGAAAAGAATAAAATGTTAACAAACAAGACAGAAAAACGACATTGAACTACAGTAAGGCTTTGAGAAAGCCTGAAAGAATTATTGATCTAGATGTTTTTGAAAGATTATAAGAAAGTATGCCCCCTTTTACTTTGTAAGAAATGCAGAAGGAAAATGGGATAACTCAACTTTTCCATACAAAACCAATAGTTCTCATTTGGTTGCTTGAGTCGACTCGTTACATGCAAAAATGTTGAACTAGTTGTCAAAATCTGTCAACCAAAGTTTATTAATTTTTTTGTCACATTTTCCTAAAAATTTCTCCCAAACTGAACAGTTTCCTGCAGGTGAACCTCATCTTTCACTGATGAGGGGGATTGTGTGAAGTATTTGTTGTAACCAGAGATAAGCCAGTTCTCCATGGTCTCTCAAAGCTGAATCCCATGATCCCTCAGTCAGCAAGCATGTATGAACCGAGCAGGACAGAGTGTATAATTTCAACAATACTGTGACACAGAAATGGAAGGTCAGCATCGTGGAGGAGGGGTGAGGCCTCACAACGGCTGAGGCTAGTCGATGGGTGCAGCCAAATATTGGGGGAACCACTGTAAATTCAGTTATTCAAACATTTCGTCGAGGGAACTACTGTGTATGCTGGTGTATATTGTGCATATTGGACAGTAATTTTGTACTAAACAATCTGCTGTGCCTTACTGTCACTGTCTCATACATGAAGCTTACAGTGGGACAAGAACATGTCACACTTTACATTTAGACTTACAGCTTTACTGCAGCACAGATTGATTGTATTATAGTGTAAAGTAGTGCAACAGTAAAGATTTGCCATATCTACAGTATGGTGCTGTACTGCAACATTTTACAAGTGGGAAGCACTGTAATTGTACACTACAGTAATGTGTGTTAAAGCAGTATACCGGTACTGCATCTCATTTTTACTGCAGGATTGTAAGAAAACCTTGCAGAGATGGAAGAGGGCCGCATTTTACTCCAACAAGAGGAAGCCATTTACGTAATGGTGATTGCAAACAACGCCATAAGGCTGAGAGACGTACAAAGAGCTGTTATAGAGGATGACAACACCTTTGGAATCGAATCTGTTTCGACTGCTGCAATTGACAAGGTGCTCAGTAGAAATGAAATGTGCATGAAGCAATTGTTCAGTGTGCCATTTGAATGAAACAACAACAAACTGAAAGAGATCTGTCACCAATATGTGCAAGTAATACATTTGTGTTCTATGCGTACTCAAACGTTTCAGTGCTGTAAACTGGTTATGGTGTAGTTTCATGCAGTACACTTACATTCATTCCGTTTAGTTCATACTGTACAATCTGTTGTTCATAATGCATTATGTTACGCAGGAAAAGTTGTTATAGCTTTTCTGGATAAGTACTGGAGCTGGAGACCAGGAATCACTGCACACATTAATGTATGCTGATGAGGCATGCCTCAATCTGACAGAAAGTAAAAAGCATGGAATAAATCACATTGGATAGAGAACAACCACTGATGTCCCAGGTCAACGAGGAGGGAATATTACAATGTGTGCAGGCATAGAAGAAAACAGCTTCCTCACCCATGTACCCAGTCTTGGGCCATAGAACACATATCTGCAGACTTTTTAGACAATCATTACAGGAACATAACCCCTGAGAATGAGAGGGGCATAAATAGAGACTATCTGAACAAGTATGTTGTTGTATGGGATAATGTGCATTTTCATCTCTCAGATCTGGTCAGACAGAGGTTTACAGCACATGAAAGGATGCTGGTGGAATATCTCCCTCCCTACTCCCCATTCCTTAATCCAATAGAGAAGTTTTTCTTTGCCTGGAGGTGGATACAAGACTGGCATGGATGCAGCATGTGATGGCATCACAGCAGGGTCCTGCAGAGGGTGGATTCACCACTTTTATTCATTTATTTATTTATTTATTTATTTATTTATTTATTTATTTATTTATTTATTTATTTATTTATTCATTCATTCATTCATTGCCTCTTTTATTGGTTTTATGTCTATCTCATTTCAGACCTTTTTTTTAATTCTGTGTTTTTATGGTCTCCTTTTGCATTTTTTTATTATTTATGTGCAGCACTTTGATCAACAACAGTTGTTTTTAAATGTGCTCTATGAATAAATTTGATTTGATTTGAGCTACCATTTTGGTACTTAGCCTTTAGCTATCATTTAGCTACTATTTGTTGTTCTGCTACTTTTAACTGCTGTGTTGATTTCAATTATTCATCTTCTTTTAGCTTTTAGCTACTGTTCTTCTACCACTTAGCTTTCAGCAACAGTTTGGGTACCTGTGACTACTTTGTATACTGTTCTGCTTCTTTTAGCTAACATTTGCCACCTGAGCTAAAGGTTAAAAGTGGCAAATGCTAGCTAAAAGAAGCAGAACAGGAGCCACTTTTAGCCTTTAGCTAAATGTGATGGAAGAAGCAGAACAGTAGCCACTTTTAGTGTAAAGCCACTTTTAGTGTATACCGTTCTGCTTCTTTTGTCTAACATTTGCCACTTTTGGCCTTTAAAAGTTGCAAATATTAGCTAAAAGTGGCAAATGTTAGCTAATGCCACACTTTTAAAGGCTAAAAATGGCAAATGTTAGCTAAAAGAAGCGCCTTTCTGCTGATTTCCATCATTTGGTAGCTGCATTTTAGTTCATTATGCTCCTTTTAGCTTTTACCACTTCAATTTTTAGCTACATTTTTGCCACTTTAGTCACTGTCCTACAACTTTAGTCTGTAGCTGTAATTCTGCAACTTTTAGCTTTTTGCTACTGTTTTTACAACTACTTTTTTTAGCTGCTGTTTTACCACTTTTGGCATTTACCTACACTTTCACTACTTTTAGTAACTGTTCTACCACTTATAGTTTTTAGTTATGATTTTGGTACATTTAGCTGCTGTTCCCTTCTTACCATTCTGCTCCTTTTCAGTTTTTATCTGCAGTTTTAATTTTTTGTTACCGTTTTGATGGTTTTAACCCTGTTTTGCTTATTTTAGCTGCTGTTCTGCTGCTTTGAGTCACTGTTTTGCTGTGCTTAAATTTTACCCACTGGCCAGTTGATTTTAGTTTTTAGCTTGTGTTCTGCTTCAGCATCACCACTCCAGCTTCAGAAAATTAACTTTTATGTATTTTTTGTGCTGACCACTAGAGGGCGCAAAAGACCGCGTCTCAGTTCAAAAGGGGGGCGGGGGAACAGTTGTTTAAAAAAAAAAAAAAAACGCTGTTTTTATTGATAAGTTATCACCAGACATCAGCTCAGTTCACTCCATCATTTTCATCTCTCCTATATCTGGTCTCTTGCAATAAATAATTATTTACAACCGTTCGGAAGACACAAATGAAAAGCAACAGAAGGTGTCGGTAGACACGGTGCCAGAGGGGAACCATACAGAGAATGAGACAGCCTGGAATCGATACTGTTGCATAAAAAGCTGACGGTCACTAATTGATAGTCTTGGCTGGATATAAAAGGCTTGTGCCCGCTGCATCTCTGGTTGTATAAAAATCCTCTGAGTTTATTGTGGGTTGTTTGCTGTGGAGCATCCTGAACATCCCAAGGAAAAAAAAAAACAATCTTCAGTTATCTGTGGAAAAATAAAAATAAAAACAGATCAATGACTCTAAAGCCACAATGATCAAAAGCAGCACAACACTGAAGAAGCGGAGAAAAGATAATGGATGGACGGATGGTTAAATTTTTCCATTTTATGTTGCTTTATCGTTTTACTCTACTACACTGCAAAGAAGCATCATTCTACACCAGCTGAATGATACAAGAGCATTTCATTACAGTTTTACATTTGATCTCACATTTCTCAGAGGTCGCGCTTTAAAACCGACGTGTTGACAGCTTTGGTTTGTTTTCTGTGGTAGGAGCAGCTGTTTTGGTGTGACACGTTACCTCTGCACTCGTATCTCAGGTCGGAGAAGATTACGTGTTCCTGAGAGAAGACAAACAGTCCCAGCCTGCCTCCGGCCAGGGTGTGGTCGTAAACGGCGCCGGAGTCGGACAGAATGTCCCTGCCCTCGTACACAACCATCCTGCAACAGGAGCGCAGGTTTAAAAGCAGAACTCCGACATCTTCAAGACTTCAACATCTTAAAATCAGCCCTGGGAAGTACATTTACACAGTTATTAAGAGATTAATACATCAAAGATACAGTTCAGATCGTTTTGATGTGGAGCTCCGTTTCTAGGCTATGAACAGATAATATCTTACCTGCTCTAGATGGCACTTGAGGCCCATAATAGTTGCCAAATACTTTTTTTTTTTTAATCTATGATAAAAAAAATACATCTCTCACAAGTAAAAGTCTACAGCATGAGCAAAATCAGCAGAGTCCAGGTTTGTTGCCAACAAATACAAGTCATTTGTTTACACTCAGCCATTGGTAAATACACTGAACAGTCTCAGTGGATACTGAGTTGGCAAAACGATATCTGGGTGTAAACAGACTCAGAGGGAGAACAACGGGAGCAGAGAAGGTAAATTTATTCTGTCTTCTGAAAAGAAACGGCGACTAAAAGCTGTAAGGAGGCACATTCAAGTCAAAAATGGGCCTAAGATTACCGTATTTTCCAGTGTATAAGTTGTTCCAGAGTATAAGTCACATCAGTCAAAGAAAGCATAATGAAGAGGAAAAAACATATACAAGTCACTTTGATGTATAAGTCGCCTTTATTATGTGTCACAATTGACCTGTCATGTTTATTATGTGTTTATTTAATGGTCAAAACAGCTTCATCCATCCATCCATCATGGCCGGAACCGCTAGCTCTCCAGCGTTACTCAGCCTGCACCAGCTGAGGGAAGCATGCACGCATGGGAGGACTCGCTGTTGCAGTTCTTAGAGCTGTCTGAACCCGATGAAATTAAGGAAATTATGTCAAGAATTTGGTGCGAAAATGCGTGAGCCGTACGCAGAGCTGTGTGGGTGAACTGCCTGCATTCAGTACGCGCGTACGGAGCGGCGTACAGCCGTACGCAGAGCTATACTGGGGGTTTAAGTCGCAGGACTAATGAATCTATGCAAAAAAAACCTGCAACTTATATGCCAGAAAATACGGTAGATGCAAATGAGCTCTGGCTTTTTCCTGAATCCCCCTTTCAACGACCTTAAATTTGGATTTTATTTTTTACCCACCACATCATAAGATAATCTCAGGTTTTTTTAACGATCAACTAAGGCAGAATTGCATTTTAACACTGACCTATGGAAAATAGCTCTGTCAGGTCGTCTTCACTTTCTTTTATATCTAGTCGGGGAATAGGTGGGACGTTTAAAAAAATAAAACCATCAACCTTTGGAGTAATTTATAAAAACCGAAAGAATGTTGGCCCAACACAATCAAACAGCAGGAGTATTATACAAAGTATATTCAAAAAGTTCTACAATGTCCAGTCATTCTGGAATACAATCATCTAGTACCCAGAATGCATCATGGCCATCGATTACAGCTTCAAACAAAATTGTGTTTGTAATTTGAACAATTGGTGTTTCTGCAGGAAAAAAAAAACTGCTTTGTTCTTTTTCTCTTAAGTTGAAAATCTGATGTTGATCTTTCCATCTGCACACAAACAGCACAAATAACTCATTCTGTGGAGATCTTCTCAGATCGGTAGAGGAACTAAACTGAAGCAGATGCTGCAGGTTGAGGTGAAGAGAGTACAACAACAACAAAAAGGAATGCAGGATTATCGTGAAATAATTTGTTCTCAGGGAAACTAGAGCCTGGAACTGGATGGAATTGTTGAGCTTGGGCTCAAACATTTAAAGGGATAAACTGGTAATTTTTAAAACGCTGTTTATTAATCGTTATGGTTATCCATCATAAAGCACAGATTATGGAGTAAAAGGGTTTTCTCCAGGCTAGGCTAAGGGCTAACCAAACATGTGCTTGTTAGCTACATTAGCTAATGTTAGCCCTCTCCACCTTCACAACACAAGACACTTTTATTTTGTGTTGCAGTTTTCTTAACCGAACAACACCCGTTTCACTCCACCAGTGTGTATGCGCTGAGAATAACCTAAGAGTTGCCAACTCCTCTGTGAGGAAAGTAGCTAAGCTGTCCTAAAACCTGCCAGAAGTTGCTATGTGACCATTAAATTCTTGATTTTTTTTATAGTTGAATTTAAATAATGTAGGAGAGATAGGAAGTCAATTAAAAAACTAAGTATCTTAACTTTCTTCAGTTTTATTTTAATGCCAAAATTCAACCCCCCCCCCCCCCCCCCAACGAGGTGTGTGACCGACAAAGATGACCCAGAAGAGTCACTCTGCGTTACTTAAGGCAGTAATTTATTTTAGACAACACATTTTACTTCTACATCCCTCTCTGACTGGAAGCCCGAGCGGGATTCATCCGCGGCTGCCTCACAGTCTGAACAGAGGTGGTTACAGCAGCACCCACTGCTCATTGAGCACGAACAATTCACAAGAGAAACATCAGAAGTTGCAAGATTTGTTGCTAGTCACTCATTTGAAAAGAAGCCCCAAGAGGGGTCTGAACATCAAAGTTCATGCTCAATAGTCAGGTAAAAAAATATCCAACAAAGTTCAGTCAGCTCATCTGGACGGTTTATTTTTTGTTGTTAAGACATTTCGTCCTTCATCCAAAGGACTTCATCAATCCAAGGAGCCATAAGCAACCTCAGTCTCACAAGCAGCACACTCCCATAGTGGACCAACCAGTTTGCTGGTGATAAGACAGTTTCTGAGGCCTGCCCTCTCCCCCATTGACTCCTCTAAGGCAGCCATAGACAAAGTGGTTCAAAACTGGATTTTAAACCTGGATTATAGAGCTTGAACTTTGATGTTTTGAACCACTTTGTCTATGGCT
>JAVCKU010000150.1:11333441-11343530 GCA_032273985.1 Hypsolebias coamazonicus | reverse complement strand
CAACGTAAGGTGTGATGACGTCACTGGGGGCGGCGCCGTAAGTCCGAGTTGCCGTAGGTCGGGGGAGCCGTAACTCGGGGACAACCTGTAGTGCCAATTACATAGGGGGACATTGTATATATAGACACCATATACAGGGGCTGGGATGGTCTAGGGACAGGGCAGCCAACTCGGGACTCGAAGGTCCTGGGTTCAATCCCCGGTCATTGCACATCTCATTGTGTCTCTGAGCAGGACACCCCATCCCCAGTTGCTCTCTGAGCGCCTCCAAAGGTCGCCCAAAGCTCCGCCTCGTGGGGGATGGGTTAAATGCAGAGAGCCAATTTTGCCATTACGTATATTGGAACATACAATGATGACAATACATACACATTATATAGACTGTCTAAAAGCCATACATTTTTCTCCTGTTTTTAAAATATTAAACTGTCTGTCGTGCAGTTATTTAGTTAAAACAGTCAGAATGGTAAATGCAATTAGTTTTATTGTATATACTGTACATTGTATTTTTTCTTATCATGGATGTACAAATCTTGATTTTTCACTAATTATTCTTATAGCAATTGCTGTCTAAATGTCCATGGAAGGAGTACAAGTCAGACACAGGGAAGCCTTATTATTACAACTCTCAGACAAAGGAGTCCAGGTGGACGAAACCCAAAGAGCTGGAAGATCTGGAAGGTAAACAGCTCCTTCATGTTGTCATGACCATGTATGAGAAACAATCCTTTCAAAATGATCATCTATGAGTCTTTAACAACATAATGAATGACATGATGCATGACTTGGTTTTGGAATCGCTGATTTACAAACAAGAAACTCAAATAGAAGAAAACCTGGGCGACCTGCGTGCACTGATCTTTATGTTGGTCACTTCTTTGTAATTAGTTCTAAGATGAAAGCAGGCCCCTGATTATGATCTCTTCTTATTATTCCAGCTATGATCAAAGCAGAAGAGAATGGGTAAGAATGTTTTGTGTTGACCTTTTATTACGCTTCACAACTCCACTATTTATTGAAATGTATTTAAATTTATTAAAACCTTTTTCTGTTTGGGCTTCCTGGGACTGACGGGCATGAATTTATCATCTGGGTTTGATTTCAGAACTACAGAGGTGGTGGCCCCTGTAACAACTGCAGCTCCTGTGGTTCAAGCCGATAATACGGCCACTATGGAGACAGTAATGGAGGTGGAAACTGCAGCAGCGGTAATCTCAGAGGAACCACAGCCCCAGGTGACCGTGAATCAAACAGCTGAGGTCAAGGCTGCAGAAGCACCTGTGACGTCCTCCGAGAGCGCAGTTGTCACCGAGAGCACAGCCAGGTAAACAATTATGACCCTTATTTTACAAGGAAGGATCACCTTCAAATGAAATGTAAATTTATTTCCTCTGGCCTGTAGTGCTATTTATCCACTGAATGGTTTCCACAAAGTGCAGCGTTTTAGAGATACTGAAGGGAAGGATTATATTTTTCTTTTGCTAGAAGAGTCTGTTAGAAGGTTTATTATTTACACTAAAGTACAACTTGACATTCCATATGCTGAGTAATGTTTTAACTTTGGTAAGTTGGGGAAACAAAGTTCAGAAGTTCAGAAATGATTAGGGCACCAAAACCACGGGTTTGCATTTCTGTGTGGAAAAAACACTTCTCTGGCATTTGCTGCCATGTTGTCCCCACTAAACGCCACCATTTTCCATTAGCTCTGCCTGCGGGTGCAACCTTTGGGTTCTCCAGAGCAACATGCACCAGATGATCCTGTTTTTTACAGTTGTGTTCTGAACTGTTGGTCCTGGGGTTTTTGATCTGCTCAGAGACAGGAAGAGTCTCCCATGGATTCAATATCTGTCAAGGAATAGCGTATATTTTGCTTGCCACATCACGTAGAAAGGCTTTGGAAGCACCGTCTCATGTTTTTCCCTACACGTCAGTCCACATAAGATCCGATGAGACGCCCCCTCATACACATGACAGGAAGAGCCCCTTCTGCAAAGGAGTCTAGGCCCTATAAATTGATAATGACACGGGACGTCGGCCCCCTCCGGCAGTCAGAGAGCGGAGAGGCCAGCACTGTAAACTTTAGCCTTTTCCTGCCTTGATTTTAATACAATTAGTAAAACTGAATTCATGTTTCCTTGATTTATTTAGTGTGAGTTACCACTTCTGAGGGAGGATCCGAACTGGGGTAAATGACGTGGGGCTGGAGGTGGGGTTTGGGTCCTTGAGGGGTCTGACGGGGGGGCCTCTGGGTGACCGGGGCCTGCGGCCAGCTCCTTGTTTTAACAGAACCCAACATGATTCCTTGTAATTTGACAATTCTTGATGACATTTTTTTTTATTGCTAACGTTTCACTGCTGCCAGTACGGAGTTTGTTAGATAGAAAACGTTCATCTTCTCACAAATACATTACTGTTTAAGTTTTCAAACATATTTTCTATGGTTGGAGCATTACAAACTAATTTCTATCTGTTTTTATAAGAGTTGAGGAAAAATATGCTCCTCTGCAGTTCATACCAGTAAATCGATGTATAATTAGGAATACAAGCCAGAGGGAACAGATTATGGATGCAGATGGTGTGGTCCATTTAACTTGTGGAAAATAGAAAGCAGTTCTTTATATGAACACGTTACTTACATTTCAGTTTTATATCTACAGTCATGTCCTCTCACATCACAGCTGCACACAACACATTATGAAATGGCAATCAGCAGGAGTTTTTATATAATCTAGTACGAGTGGAACATGAAATTCTACTTTTGCTCACTAAAACCGTTGAAAGGAAACACTGACAACAGTAGCTATAATCAGTTTTTATTTCCTTCCACAGCAGAGTCAGATTACAGTTGTCATAAATCATGGATAGTTACCTTGTACGACCCAGCTGCCATGATGGTAAAGTTGATGGCAGAATAAAATGGTTTGTTTTTATTTATTTTTGTCTCAGCAAACTGTAGAAGTCATATTATTTCACACTGGTTATATCGTGTTTAAATGGTCCTGCTGTTTGGGACGTCTGACAGGACAGCTCCATTGTTTAAACTGTTTATCTTCATGTGTGGATGCAATAAGTCCTCAGCTTTACCTATGTTTAATTTGTTCTCAGTGTTGAAGTCAAAGAACGGCCTGAACCTGTGAAGAAAACGTACAAGTGGAACACAAAAGAGGAAGCCAAGCAGGCCTTCAAGGAGCTGCTGAAGGAAAAGGTGAGTTGGGGGCGTCGCTGATCAAGAGGTGGGCAGATGTTATTTTCAGAGGCTCGTTTCGATGCAGAGTTTTATAAATGAGTGTGAATGTTGTACTGTGAAGTGTAAGGTTTATGTAAAGTGCAAAACAGATTTTCACTAAGATGAATAACCAAATAATGGTGATATTCTGTTGTGCCGTTCTTCGTTGTTTTCATTGGAAACATCTGTATGTTTTAGTTGATCAAATGTAGTTGTTGCTGAGTTAACAAGTGAAAAGATATCAAACAGGAGCTTCTGTGTTTATTTTTGCCTTCAGATGCTCAAAGACGCGACGCGAGCCTGTTATTGGAATATCTGAGCTACCTCCATGTCTGCTGATGCTTGTGTGTTTATCATCACACCCTTTGCGTCTGGATCTTGATCTAATCCCCTCTTTCTCTCCTCACCCCCTGGGAGGTGTGTTAAGTTCACCTCCTGTTGCTGTGGGCGTGTTGCGTTTGCAGCTGCAAGGCCGCCACCCACCTAAAATGTTACTATATTTAGGCGCTTTTAAATTTTGCGCACAAAGCTCTCCTTTGAGATTGCATACCGTTTCCTTCAAGATCTTAATGGCTCTGTCTTAATGATTAGCTTTATTGGATCGCAGGCAGGGTGGGGGTTGGCTGGGATTGAGACACTGAGTGAAAGTGGCACGCCTCACCGAGTTAGAATAACTGACAAGTGACAAGACAGAGGAGCGCCGTGGAATCAGTTCATAATGGATGAAGAGTCACTTTCTCAGTGAGGCAAGAGGCAGAGAGGGTGCCTATATAAGCTTTTAGTGGTAGTTTTAAAAATTATTGCCACATCACATACTTCCTGACACGCCGTTTACGACTAATTAAGAAAAGGTGTTGACTGAAAGCACCCACAACCGAAAAGTGTTTTTAATCTTGTCATTTTTTTCCTCAGAAATACAAAGAAAAAATATACAAGTTGTGTGTTTGTACCATTATTTTGTGCTCTTTGTTTTAGGGTGTGGCATCAAACTCTTCTTGGGAACAGGCTATGAAACTGATCATCAATGATCCTCGCTACAGGTTCGATCTAATCAGATTTATTTAGTTCACTGTGATTTAGAAATCAAACAAGCCCAATCTGTGCTTTTAACCTTAATTTTTCCATCAACAGTGCTCTTCCTAAGCTGAGCGAGAAGAAGCAGGCGTTCAACGCCTACAAAGTCCAAACAGAGAAGGAGGAAAAGGAAGAGGCCAGAATTAAATACAAGGAGTCCAAAGAGAAGTTCCAGAGGTTCTTGGAGAACCATGAGAAGATGACATCCACCACCAGATACAAGTAAGAGCAGCTGGGATTAGTTCTGCATGCGTGTTTGTCCACAAATTGATTTGTGGCACTCTGGACTGTCAGTTTGATGATGTGGGCCGGATCAATAAAGGTCACGTGTGGTTTATTCACGCCATCGAGCAGCCGCTGCGCCGTTCGGTTCCACTTAACCCGCTCTGATCTGACGGCTTCTGTCAAACCGTTACAGCTGAATTAGTTTTCACCAAAACGCACATGATGGTTGTGAGTGAGATGAGTGAAACACTTTGATTTGAAGTTTGTGGTGTTTTCCTCTGACATCTGACTCAAATTAAATTAAAAAAAAAACAAGTAGCCTTTATCATGTTTTTTTTTTCCTCCACAATTTCCAAGAAATTACTGAAGTATTTAAATTTTGTAGACAATACAAAGTACAGCTTCAAACATCTTGATTATTAAATATAAATCAGTATATTCTAGTTTTTTAACGCGGGCGGTGTTCTTTTAAACATGCACATTTTAAACGCTGTAATTGTTCTTGGTGCTGCCACGTGCAACTTCTGGTTCTTGAGTGTTCTTGGTTGAACATACGGGCGAGCTGGCATGATGGGACTTGTGACCTTGACACCGATCTGGTTTCAGAGTTCTGGCTCCAGCTTGTAATCTGGGATGACACACAACAGGCGGCCGGGGAGTGATTGCAGGGCTGTGTTTTTATTTAATTTATTTCTCTGTAATATCAAGCTCTTAACATCAGTCTAGCAAAATAAATGTTTTCAAGGAACATTAAAAAAACTACACACATCTGAGCTAAAGTTAATATTTAATAAACTTTGTTTGGATTCTCTTCTAGTCTTTGTTTGGCATGGAGGTTAAATTTAGAATGGGATGGCTTGTAAAACACTGCCCTCATGTGGGTTTTTGTCAAAGTACTGCAAACCTTTATGTGTCTCTCCATCCAGGAAAGCAGAGCAAATGTTCAACGAGCTTGAAGTGTGGAGTTGCGTTCCCGAGAGAGACCGGCTAGAGATCTACGAGGACGTGTTGTTCTATCTCGCCAAAAAAGAGAAGGTGAGACGTCGTTTCACGGCGCATCGCGACGATTCTGACCGCTGAACGTTTGACACAATACATCATTATTCTAACTGTCCTGTTTGATTTTTCATGCAGGAGCAAGCAAAGCAGCTGAGAAAGAGGAACTGGGAAGCTTTGAAGAACATTCTGGACAACATGGCCAACGTGACGTACCGGACCACCTGGTCTGAAGCTCAGCAGTATCTGCTGGACAACCCTACGTTCGCTGAGGACGAGGAGCTGCAGAGTAAGACGGCTGCCGTTGTTCTGTTCATCTCCAGTGGTTTTTATATGTGGTGGAGGCAAAAACTGTTGTGTTTTGACAGATATGGATAAAGAAGATGCCCTCATTTGTTTTGAGGAGCACATCCGAACGATGGAGAAAGAGGAGGAAGAGGAGAAACAGAAGACTCTTCTCAGGGAAAGAAGGAGACAGCGCAAAAACAGAGAGTCCTTCCAGGCACGTGTATCAAAAAGTCTTGAACATGCTGCTTTAATTTGCTGCGTTTGATTCAAATGTTGTATTTTTAATACACACTCTGGTATATTTTACTTTTAAAATAATAGAAGTTGTTGTTTCATGTTCACGTTAAGAAATTTCTGGACGAGCTCCACGACCACGGCCAGCTCCACTCCATGTCCTCCTGGATGGAGATGTACCCGTCCCTGAGCTCAGACATGCGCTTCGCCAACATGCTGGGCCAGCCCGGTATGACAGGCTCTGTCACACGTGGCCACACACAAGCACGTCTGAAACACGTGCACGTACATGAACACAGAAGCACAAATGCACGCATCAAGACTATAAATTATAATAAGCTGCCCTGTCCTGCAGGTTCCACTCCTTTGGACCTCTTCAAGTTCTACGTGGAAGACTTGAAAGCTCGTTACCACGATGAAAAGAGAATAATCAAAGACATCCTCAAGGTTAGATTATGATCATTTAACAATAGATTATGATCATTTAACAATAGATTATGATAACTTAAAAATAATTTCTATTTGGCTTCTTGTTAGAACAGTCTGGACTGTGACGGTTTTACTCAGTGTTGTTTTAGGGTTGTACGTTGTTGCTGATGAGTCTGTGTTTTCTCCTTCAGGATAAAGGATTCTCCGTTGAAGTCAACACCAGCTTTGATGACTTTGGATCGGTTATCAGCTCGGACAAGAGAGCCACCACTCTGGATGCTGGAAATATAAAGCTGGCCTTCAACAGCGTAAGACTCGTCCTTACAAGACGCTGGGCTCAGATCATGTCAGACAACTGTACAGTTTACTTTGCAAGCCTAAAGCAACTTTAACTCAGCTGAACAGATGGAAAACCATCAAATGGTTTAAATGGTCACTCATCTTATAAAACAGGTTGAATTTACAGCTGCAACAGAAGAGTTTAAAGAGTTTTCACTTTTTGTGTGAATGTTTATGAAGCATTCACACTACTGTATTGTGATCCATTTTTCTTCCGTACGTTTTTTGGCATCTTCCTCGTTCCACAATTTTTGTGCTATTTCAACTAATTCTAAATCAAAATGTTCAGCTCTTTCAGGACAATCCTGTTGTGACTTGTAAACTTTTTTGACATTTTGTTTTCTCACAGAAAATGAATTGAGCTCATTTTACATCCTTCAAATCTTTAGATGTGTTTACAACCTTGTACTGCTCCTTTCACAGTTTGTCCTGGTTCAGCTTCTTCCAGCCTCCTTGTGCAAATTTAAATATTTTTTGTGCTCATTTCAGATTTTTTTCTGCTAACTACAACATTTTGTGCTTCTTTAACTTCATTCTGCTAATTTTAGCTTGTTATGCTCCTTTCAGCTTATTTTTGTTAGTTTCATTTTTTCCTGCTGTTTTAGCTACTGTTTAGCTGTTTTATACAGATTTTACTTTTTTCAGCTGATTCCACATTTTTTACACTAATTTCAACTTTTATCAGCCTAATTCAGCAAAAATGTGCTCTCTACTTCCTTCTGGCAATTTCAGCTTCTTTCTTGCTTTTTAGCTACTTTTCAGCTGCTGTTTTTTCCCCCCCCCCCAGATAATTTCCACCTTTCTGCTTCTTTTAGCCTATAATTGGTCAAACATGTTCTTTCTGCTTTCTTCTGCTTATTTAAGCTTGCTCTATCTTTTCAGCTACCTTTTTCTTTTAATCATTTTTAGCTAATTTCAGCTGTTTTCAGATAAATTAAAAAAAATGTTGTGATTGCTGCTACTTACAACCTAATTAACTACTTAATGCTAATTTTAACTTGTTTTGATCCTTTCTGCTTTTTTTCTGTTATTCCAGCTACTGTTTTGGTGTTTTGCCTTTTCAGCTAATTCCATATTTTTTTTAGCTTATTTCAGCTCTTTCACCTTCTAATAGTTTAAGCTTTTTTCCTGCCTTTTCAGCTACTTTTTAGCTGGTTTTTGCGAACTTTCTTAATTTTGTGCTAATTTCTGCTTATTTAAAACTAATTCAGCAAATGCTTTCTTTCTCCTTTCTTCAGCCAACTTAGGCTTGTTCTTCCATTTCAGCTACATTTCAGCATGTTTTTAGCTAATTTCAGCAGTTTTTCAGCAAGTTCTTCAGCAATTAACATTCACACTGCATTTTTGCAGGAAATGCATTTTCTCTCGTCGGCTGATTTAAAGAAAACTGCAGTTTTGATAACAATTTAAAAAAAAAAATCTTCAGTTTTTTAAATCCAGTCTAAAATGTCTCATTATGAAACTAAACTATTTTGAGCTTTTAACAATACAGTATAAGTAAGTTAAAACATTATTTCTATGGAATTATGAAAATCTTCTGTGTAGGTCAGTATGCATGTCCGTATAGAAAGTTGAAGCAGGTTTCAGTTACTGGGGTCCGTGTGCAGCTGCCTGTGAACTGGACGCTTCACTTCACATCTAAACATGGACTCCAGGTCAGGGTTTGACTTGTGGCCACGTTGTGTTAATTTCAAATGATGTTTCTGGACAGTTACTGGAGAAAGCTGAAGCCAGAGAGAGGGAGCGCGAGAAGGAGGAGGCCCGCAAGATGAAAAGAAAAGAAGCAGCTTTTAAGACCATGCTGAAGCAGGCCACACCCCCTCTGGAGCCAGACACTACATGGGAGGAAGTACGTACCCAGGATTTCATAACACCCTTTTTTTTTTCTGTTTATACTTCTCTCCATCACATTCAGTTTTATGACAAACGACTTTGACTCTTCCAGGCCAGAGACCGATTCCTGAAAGAACCTGCTTTTGAAGACGTGACGCTGGAGTCCGAGAGGAAAAGAATATTCAAAGATTTCATACATATCCTAGAGGTAAGAGGCCGCTGGATTCATCAGTCTTCACGGTGGCCATGTTTAACGTTTTCTTTCTTTTAGCACGAGTGCCAGCACCACCACTCCAAGACGAAAAAGCACTCGAAGAAGTCCAAGAAGCACCACAGGAAACGCTCTCGCTCTCGATCAGTTAGTATCTTATAAACACGGTTTAAAAAGTTTTCTGCTCCATGAAACCTGATAATCACCAACTGCTTTTCCTCCTTAAAAAGGCCTCGGAGTCCGAGGAAGAGGAGTACCACAAGAAGAAGAAGCGGTCGCAGTCCAAGTCTCCCTCTGAGCGCTCGTCAAGCGGAGAGTCTGGTTAGTGTTTTCCTTTTCTCAAGTGATGTCAGAAATGCAGCTCTGACTCTCTGTCTGTCTGAAACTAGAGAGAAGTTATAAAAAGTCCAAAAAGCATAAGAAGAAGGCGAAGAGGAGACGCCACAAGTCTGTACGTACACGCCGTTTGCACGTTCACTGAGTCGTCAGAGTGCACGCTTCTCTCATTCTAACTGTGACAAACAGGCCTCGCCGGAGTCTGAGAGCGAGAAGAAAGGACGAGAGCGCGACGGGAAGCACGAGAGGGAGGCGGAGAAGGAGAAAGAGAATGACAAGTCTCGGGGGAAGTCCCGCGCAGAGTCCAAGCTGAAGCCTGTTAAAAAGAAAGCAGCCAAAGAGGAGGTGAGTGTGTCGTCGTTTCTGCTGACCCTGATGTGTGGCGTCATCAGACACTAATGCAAACCCCCACCTGGCTCTGTGTTGCATTCAGGGGGGCTGGGACACCTCAGGCAGCGAGCTGAGTGAAGGAGAGCTGGAGAAAAGACGACGGACTTTACTGGAACAGCTAGACGCGCCTTGATGATGCGTTCATTGACCTTTTTTTATTTTGTTGTCGCTCTTTGTACACTTCAGCAAACATGCATTCCCAGTACTGCTCGCTCTTTGCTGAACGAGAGAACACCCGGCGCTGGTTTTAATGAGGGAGTGCACTAATGTACTTTTCTTACACCCGTTCTGTGACTAATTTGATATCAGGAAACTCTTCGGCTGTTCATTTTGTAAACGTCCAGCTGCCTGTTGTTAGCTTCAAGTATTTTCTTTAGCTGGCTATAATTGTTCCTTTTTCAATGTCAATTTTTATTTGAATTAAAAGCATATTTTAAAGTCACGCTCACTGTCTTTATAAAATTTTATTTTATATAACGGTAAGATGGCAACTAAAGAATACTGTATA
>JAVCKU010000150.1:11312161-11327166 GCA_032273985.1 Hypsolebias coamazonicus | reverse complement strand
TGTACAGCACTTTGGTTACCCCTGTGGTTTTTAAAATGTGCTTTATAAATAAAGTTGATTGATTGATTGATTGATTGGTTTCTTCCCACCATCTATTCATTAAAAAAGCCTCTAGGTTATACCAAACCACTTAGTGTCTCGGTGTTTACAGTAATTGTGTAATTATACACGTATGTAAAGTTGGAAATGCCTCTGTCTCAGAAGTGCACCGCCAGCAGATCAGTGCCTCCGGGTTCATTTGAGTTAATGACAATTATGGGGTGTGTTGATGTACAATAAATGGTGTTCAACATTACTGGATGAGAGGTGAGAGACAGCCATCCTTCATTTCACTCTAAAGTTTCTGTCGGATGCTTTAACCATTTGGTTACTTCTCCGGTTGCACAAGTCTGACAATCACAGCTTCTTAGGCAGAGAAAAGTATGCCAAAGATGTTTTTACACCCCACTACTTATTAACATTCCATGAAATGTTTCTTTTTCCTGCAGCAAAAATAATTGTCAACTGTGCAGAGAGGAGAATCATGCATGCAAGACATATCTACCGGTACATCCAATTGCACATTTAAATGGTGGCGTGTCAGAGTAGGCGTTTCATGTGCACTCAGTTCCTTGTTCCACCTGGATGTATGAAGGAATGGTGCACTGCAATGTGTGCACAGGTTTCACGTTTTTCCCCTATTTCAACATTCTGTATGAAAGCGGTGCACTCTTTCATTCATGAGGCCCCTGGGCACTTTGCAGTCATTAAGCAGATCATGAACTCCATAGTTCAAAGGGTACTAGAGTCAAATGTGAGGCCAACTGAAGCTTGGATCAAACTGGACAATGATTCCAACACAGTAGCACATCTACAAAAGAACAGCTGAAAATGGTCCAGTAAAAATCCAGAACTCAACCTGATTGAAAGGCTGTGGTAAGATCCTGGAAGAGCTGGGCTAAAAAAAAAAAAAAAACTCTGCTAACCTCAATGAACTGAAGCACCATTTGAAAGAAGAGTGAGCCAAAATTCCTCCACAATCATGGGGGAGACTGATGATAACGTCCTACAGAAAACCTTTGTTTATTTCAGACAATGTTTGGGGGAGGATTAAAAGAGGGTTCACAGATCTTTCATCTGTGCTAGGTACAATTTCATTTGATCCTTTTCTAGGCTTGCTAAAATATTTGACACCGTACCCTCTGTGAGAACGATGCTGCTGGGTCACAGTAAACTATTCACATGTTCTGGAGTTATCCCCCTATGAAGAGGTTCCAGTGTCAAATCTTACTTACATTATCTAATGCAACCAAAAAAGTTATCGCCAATTCCTTAACTGCCTTGTTCACAGTAGTCTCATTCACATGACGCCTCAATCTGGAATTGACATGTTCTGACCACCTTGGAATTGACATGTTCTGACCACCTTGGACGCATGGAGGTAGCAAAGTGGGGTCTACCTCTGATGCGCCTCTGTGCCTCCAAGTGAAGTACCGGTAGTATCAGGCCCGAAACTGTCAACATCTGACAAGTTGGGCTGGCTTTGCGGCTCAAATTGATTTGAAGAATATGATGGAGTGATGATGGTACCTGGACTGCACTTATAGTGCCTTTCTAGCTAATCAAGATACTCAAAGCTCTTTACAAGACAATCTGTGCCCTCATTTACCTCCAACACACACAATACAACACTCTACTAGATCTCTACAAAGACTAATCAGTGCTTTTAGATCATACACTGATGAGACACATCGGAGGCAATGAGGGGTCCAGTGTCTTGCCCAGGGACACTTCGGCATGTGACTGCTGGTGGAATCAAACCCCCAACTCTCCCACTGAAGGAAGACCATTCTAACCACTCAGCCACAGCTGACCCAAGATGCAAGTTTTGGGCGAGCACCCAGTCACAGAATTTTTTCCTTCATTCAACCTCTGTTTAGACAGGTTAATCCCATTGAACCTTGGGGACCCATTTACAAGAGAGACCTAATTTTAACAGAGTGATGACAACGGTAGTCAATCACAAACAAAAGCATACAGATTGATAAGAACAAGTGAAAGAAAATGATATTAAGAAAACTAAACAAAAACAGCTAGGTTGTAAGGTGATATAGAAAACTACAAACAGGAACATGTCTGCATTGGGTTTTGCCAGGAACTTAACAGATATTTGAAGTCACTTAGAGAAGTCAAGGTCGAGTGCTTCAGATCTTTTTGCAAGATATTCTAGGAAACAGGAGCAAAGTAGGAGAAGGCCCTTTTGCCTAGTTTGTGTCAAAACACCGTAGCCAGTCTCATTTCAGAGTAGAACTTTCAGTGTTTCTTTTTTGCTTTTCAATTGCTCAAACAAGCTTTTTTAAAATGTAACCTTTTATATATACTGTATTTGCATTTGTTTTAAATTTCTACACCCACCATTATAGCCCCAAGTGCCCTTAACGGGTAATCACTGTTGTAGAAAACGAAGGTTATATGAGGTAGACAGTGCAGCGCGGCTGATCCTTCCAGTTTCCCAGGTCCGGTGAACGGTGGAACTGCCTGGATAGTTAGCACAGCATCTTTCCTCAGTCTGGTACCATACTTCCCCTTAAATTCAAATGCCTGCATCATTGCTGACTCATAATCCTCCGATTGAAAATGTTCGGAGCAGTGAAATCGGCCAGTTTGACCAACAATTTTTACCCATTTGTCCTGAGTGTTTTTAACGTTTGGGAAATAATGGATGCTAACTCCCTTCTTGGCTGTATTTAAACAGAACTATGCAACACATTGATTCAACATTTTGTTCCTACGATGAGCAGTCTGGCCAGAAATGAAAAAAGACAGTTGCAGGTAGCAGGTGTGGGTGTTCCCCCAAGGTCATGCGAAAAAGGTGGAGTGCTATATCTGTAGATTTTTAGTTAGTGCGTCTGTATTGCGTAGCTTAGTGCTACATCAGTGCCGGCAGTTATTGACGGAGGTGGATGGGGGGAGGGGGGGTTGTTGTGGGTGGAAAAGACATTTCAATAGACGGGGTGCCCTCCTTAGATAATGGTAGGGGAAACACTGCACCTACATTTTGATGCTGTCGGTCCAGGGAGTTGTACCAGTGACCTTCCGATCACAGGCACACCTTCCCTAACCTCTGTTCTATCACTCCCTATTTATTCACATCTATATGGAAAAGTATCTGTATATATAGATTGTTTGTTTCATATAGTATCCAATCATTTGTCTTTTTCTTCTTAGTTTGTTTGGGGTACATACCTGGGCAGGGTGCTTGTTTAATACATATACTGTATTAACACTGTGGATATGTGCTTTCATTCACTTGAAGTTTAATTTTAATCATTTTAGAACATTGTAAAGACCAGATCATTTTTATTATGTCCTGCTATGAACAACTTTAGAACTAAAAGAGGGTTGTCTTCATTTTTCCCGTGACTGTACTATTTTTGTGTCTTAAGACTCGTGACTATGCTAAACTGGAAGATAGCGCACATGTGGTTAAGATTGTTCAAGTGTCTAACTCAACTCAAACCATGTTTTTTCCAGAACAAAGTCAGACAACGAAAACATGAAAACTTACACAACAGCATGAGAAATGAACCCATCCTTGGAATTGAAGAAGTCATTTCTGTCAAGACTTATGTTCTGCTGCTGAGATTTACATGTTTTAGTCTATGGTGCTGTTTATTTCTGCATATTTCTCGTATTCTAACCCACCCACATGTGTCTGGGTTTAGTAGATTTATAAAGCAAAGCTGCATGAAGCTTTATCTGGTCCTCATTTCATTTTTCCATACTATGCAGGAAGCCTGTAATGAACTCCAGTCCTAAATCAAACCTACATTCTTTTCTCTTTGGTGCAGACTATTGTGGAAAAACAGAGCGTGTCCTCAAGGAAATATCCCACAACCAAATATCTAACAACAATTTCAAAACCAAAGAATGGAAGGAAGGGGGACGGAGACCTATCTACTGACCAAAAATTTATTGAACGACCACAGGAAATCGAATAAAAATGTCCAAGATTCCTGGTGAGGTGAGCAGTTTAAAGTTGCTGGAACTACCAGGAAAGTGAAACGTTTGGTTTGACTGTTCAAACTGGGAGAAGTCAAACACTTCCCTGTTCTCAAGTTCATGAGACATTTGGGACGAAGGGAAAGATTTTGGATGTTGTTTACATTCATGAAGACAAGAAAATGGACTGTAAAGAAAACTGGAAAGTTCCTGGAGAAGCTTTGACGGGGACTTCCAGGCTGCTGCCAATTTAAACATTTGATTTGACAGTACTATGTGTTGGGGTTCACTCTCATCTACCACTATACCAAGTTGCAGCTAAATGGCTCTAAAAATGGCCAAGTTATTGTATTCTTCCTTTTTAGCTAAAGTGGACATCTTGGATTTTTTTATTTGGATTCAATACATGATAGGGTACGTTCTCAGCTATAACCTAACCAAAGTTCAGCTCTGTATGTATCAAAATGACCGAGTTACAGCAATTTAAAAGTAGCATTGGTGGCCATCTTGGATTTTTGATTTTGATGCGCATTTGATGAGGAAACATTCTCATCACTAAAATTGGCTGATTTATAGAATTTTTCCTTTTTTGCACAGGCAGTCATCTTGGATTTTTGATTTTCTGTCAGAGTCTATTAGGGATCGCTCTCAGCTACCAATACGACACATTTTTGCTGAATATCTCAAAAAATGGCATAGTTTTTAAAAAAAATTTTTTTTTTAGCTAAGCTATCTTGGATATTTGATTTGCATTAGGAATGTATAAGAACTCACTCAGCTACAACCACACTAAATTTCAGCTTAATACCGCCAAAAATGTCTAATTTTTAGTTTCAATGAGGAAAAATGGCGTCTTTCTTTGCAAATTATGTTGTCATGGTCACTTGAAACGCCAGTAAAAGTATATCGCACATTACAGTGCAGAGACAGTCATTATGTTGTAAAAGTTGTGGGGGTACAAACTGCGGTTCGGGCCACATTCAAGTTGATAGAAGTGCAAGACCCTTTTCAGGTGGATAACAATAGGTGGATGGCAGTAATGGTATACACTCAAGAAAAGATCCCACCCAAGTATTAGTGGAAAAAGCTCAGCAGAGAAAAAACAAATAGAAACTAGGAATTATTCCACTATTGTAGCTAAAACAAGAACGTCAACTCCGGTTGCAGGTGTAAAATTTCAGCTCCATTGAAGTAGTGGGTGAGAAAATGTTCGGAATACGATCTGCCGGGACACGCCAACAGAAAGGAAGAGAGGTGCATAGATATGTATGACAATTATCTGTAGTTTGGCGTCACGGTCAACTTGATGACACTTTAAGAGATAAAGAAAGGAGCATGAAGGAAGAGAGGGGCAACACTCTCAAAACATGCAGGGGATCCTTCCACTAGCCTTTGTGTTTCTTTGTATTCTACAAACAAGTCAATTCTACTACTACCTTCACAGAATACATACAGTATATACATGAAAATATAATACTTCTAAAACTGTTTTTTATGTTTTGATAAAATAGTTTTAATAGCTAAAAGGGTTGTATGATTTTGGACATCCCAAGTTTCATCCCTTAAAACATATCAATTGACAACAAGCGGAAAACAAATCTTGTTTTCTTTCTATATAGCAAAAACATTTTTTCCAAAAATAAAAAAAAATAAAAAAAAAAAAAATCACTTTTTTAAATGTACATTTCAAAATAAAAGTGGATACTTTATTTGTCACATATTTGGTTAAAGTAATGACAGCTGGATATGGGCACCAGTGGTACCAGTGACCCCCACGACCCGAAAAAGGAAAAAGTGGTAAAAATAATGGATGAATGGATGAATACTTCTCCTATTACTACTAAAATTAAACATATTTTGTCTGCTCTTCTTCAGAGGTCGCCACAATGAGCAAACTTAAATGAAAGATTTGGAAAATTGGTTTACACCAGATACCTTTCCTGATAGAACCTGGGCTCGAACCCGCAACCGCAGGATTACACTGAGATACCGCAGCCCTTCTACTAATAATACTACTCCTAATAACTAGAGGAATTGTAGTTCCTGTGAAAATGCAGTGTGAATGCTTAAACAGCTGAAATAGCTTAAAAAAGCTGAATTTTAGCTGAAAGGAAAGAACAAGCCTAATTAGCAGAACGAAAGCAGAAAGAACACATATTTGCTGAATTAGGTTTAAATAAGTAGAAATAAGCACAAAAATTATGCAATTAGTTGAACAAAAGTTAAAACTAGCAACAACAAAAAAAAAAGCTGAAAAATAGCTGAAAATGCAGAAAGACTAAACTACCCAAAGGAAGTGGAAAGAGCTGAAATTAGCAAAAAAAAAAAAAAAAAAAAAAAAAAAAAGGTAGAATTAGCTTAAAGTTTTTTAAAAAGTATAAACAGACAAATAGTAGTTGAAAAAATTAAAACTTGCAGAAATAAGCTCAGAAGCATAAAAAGCTCAAATTAGCAGAAAGAAAGTAATTAGGCTGAAAGTAGCAGGAACTACCACAAAAAACTTGAATTTATCTAAAAAAGCTGAAATTAGCTTAAAATGCTAAAATGTAGCTGAAAAGCTAGAACAAGCTTCAATTTGCAGAAGAATGTAGAAAGAACATGTTTGCCTAATAAGGCTGAACGAAGCAGAAATGAGCAGACAAAGTGGAAATTACCTAAAAAAGGCTAAAAAAGCTGAAAAGTAGCTAAAAAGGCAGAAAGAAGCTGAAGTTACAAGAAGGAAGTGGAGAGAGCACATTTTTGCTGAATTAGGTTGAAAAAAGTTGAAATGAGTGCAAAAAATGTGGAATTATCCCAAAAAGCTAACTTAGAATAAAACAGTATAAAGTAGCTAAAACAGCAGAAAAAGCTGAAACGTGCAGAAATAAGCTGAAAGTAGCGTTAGAAAGGCACAAAACTGTTGTTGCTAACAGAAAGAAACTGAAAGGTTCACAAAACAGCTGAAAAATAAAACAGCTGAAAGTAGCGAAAAGTAGCCAAAAATGTTTAATTACCAACAAATGTCAATTAGCTGTAGTGTCCATATTAAATGAATTAGACTCCAAAAGTTTTTTAGTTGTAGATGTGCTGTTTACATTCTGAAAATATTAGCGTAGCAGCTTGTGAGACATTTTGTTAGCACAGACAGGCAACATGACCTTCCAGTGGCGAGCAGTAAAAGGCCTGATTCTTCTCAGCTGTGTCACATGTCAAACACATGTGGGATTAAACGATCAGGGGATCTGCTGCTGAGGGTGGCAGAGGTGGAGAGGTGAAGGCAGCATTAGCTGCAGGGCTCACATACAGCAGAGCACCATCCATGCCTGCTCGCTTGGAAACGCTCTCACCAGCACGGATGGCACCTCACTAAACTGTCAACACGTTTCATTTTGACGCTTGCTGCTTCTCCTCAGTGGAGTGGAAAATAAAGAACTGAGTCTTGGAAGCGACAAAGACAAAATCTGTGCAAATCATTTTTTTTTTCTCTATTAACAGTGAACATTGAATGTGGGTGATAATGTAAAATATCAGTTCAAACTTTCAGGAAAAAAGAAAAACATTGTATGTACCTCAACAACCAATTTTTGGAGTACATTCAATTCAAGATGGCCGCCACAGCTAACTGATAGTATAAAACACAACCATGGCTTTAAGGCAGTGGTTCTCAAACAGGGATCCAGGGGAGTCCAAAGCTAATATATATGACGTTAACTCCAAAGCTAATATATACAATAGTCCCTCGCTACTTCGCGGTTCGACTTTTCCGGACTCGCTCTATCATGGTTTGTAGACATCCAGAATTAAAAAACGTGGATGTGAAAAGTTAAATTAGGAATTTAATTACAACTAAGAACATGGATACCATGGCTCTTAAACCAGGTACTGATAGCTTTGGCACTGTGTGCAGGTACCAACTCCTGTTGGAAAATGAAATCTGCATCTCCATAAAGTTGATCAGCAGCAGGAAGCATGAAGTGCTCTAAAACTTCCTGGTAGACAGCTTCATTGACCTTGGACCTCAGAAAACACAGTGGACCAACACCAGCAGATGACATGGCACCCCAAACCATCACTGACTGTGAAAACTTGACACTGGAAGCAAAATGGATTCTGTGTCTCTCCTCTCTTCCTCCAGACTCTGGGACCTTGATTTCCAAAGGAAATGCAAAACTTACTTTCATCAGAGAACATAACTTTGGACCACTCAGCAACAGTCCCAGGCGAGATGCTTCTGACGCTGTCTCTTATTCAAGAGTGGCATGACCCAAGGAATGTGACAGCTGAAACCCATGTCTTGCATACATCTGTGCATGGTGGGCCTTGAAGCACTGACTCCAGCTGCAGTCCACTCTTTGGGAATCTCCCCCACACTGTGGAATGGGTTTTATTTCATCATCCTCTCCAGGGTGTTATTATCCCTATTGCTTGTACAATTTTTTCTACAACATCGTTTGCTTCCCTTCACCTCTCTATTAATGTGCTTGGACACAGAGCTCTGTGAACAGCCAGCCTCTTTAGCAAATTTTGTGTCTTGCCCTCCTTGTGCACGGTGTCAATGGTCGTCTTTTGGACAACTGTCAAGTCAGCAGTCTTCTCCATGATTGTGTAGCCTACAGAACAAGACTGAGAGACCATTTAAAGGCCTTTGCAGGTGTTTTGAGTTAATTAGCTGTTTAGACTGTGGCACCAGGTGTCTTCAATACTGAACCTTTTCATAATATTCTAATTGTCTGAGATACTGAATTTGGGGTTTTCATTAGTTGTCGGTTTTAAATCATCAACATAAAAAAATAAACAAATATATCAAGTCTGTGTGTAATGAATGAATATAATATACAAGTTTCACTTTTTGAATGGAATTACTGAAATAAATCAACTTTTTCACGACATTCTAATTTTATGACCAGCACCTGTACATCTTCAACGAATTAGGTTTGCACTACAGTTAATCCTACACATAAATAACTTTAACTCAGCCAATTTTACACATACTGAGTTAAACTCTGGCATGGTAATAGCTGAGAGTGATCCCCAACACATACTCTGAGCACTATCTGATCACATAGCATCTTGACATGCAAGGTGTTGACAATATGACTTTCCTCAAAGAATGCTAAATGTGATCATTTGCAAAAATCTTAAATTATAAAGTAAAAAAAGAATCTATAGTGGGTACACAGAGCAACTCACCCTGTAGGCTTTAACAAATCGCACAAACACAGGGAAGAACACGGACGGTGGTGTAGTTTTCGAGTTCTCCCCGAAGAATTTCACAGCCTCGTCGTAGGCGTCCTTATTAGAAAGAAAAATAATAATAATAAGTTTTAGTTAGTTAGTGTGAGGCTCATCAGGAACAAAGCAGGGTGTTCTCCAGCAGTTGCACCTGTGCGATCTTGGCATCGTCCTGCAGCTTTTTCAGCTTGCTCTCGTTGTGTGCGATGAAGTCTTTGAGCATGGTGTTGTGTCCGTGCATGCTGTACTCTCGTTTGGTCAGCTCCATGCCCCTCTGCAGCTCTTTGACGTCCAGCAGGACGTTATCCAGCGACACTGTGAACATGGAGAGACGCGCTCTGTATCACGTCAACCCGCTCTTTGAGAACTTCTCAAAACAAAAACATTCTTGCATGCGCTCACCTGCAGCAGCTTTCTCAACGTAGTGTAGCTCGTTGTGGAAAAGAGACACTTGTGGGTACTTCTCCCTGATGACGTTGGCGATGTAGTGCAGCAGTGTCATCTTGCGGTCTGTTGACTTGGTGTCAAGCAGCTGCGAAGAAAGTAAAAAAGAAAAACATTTAGTGGAAGAAGAAGAAGCTTTGAAGTTCAGTCAGAAGAAATCCACTCACCAGGTCTAAACTCTGCAGCTTGAATCCGTACACGGCTCCTCTCTTGCTGCTGTTCATGTAGTTTCCAAGAGCCAAGATGATCTGAAGAACACAAACAAACGTCATACAGGAAGGTAGACATGTTGGACATGAAGAACCCGTGTTCGGTTACCTCTAAAATCTTCTTTAACTTCTGCGACGACTTGATGGAGACGGACGCTGCAATGACGGCGTGCAGTTGCTGCAAAGAGTGAAACGACAGTTTCAGCACAACAAGCAGCCACAACGGCAGAAGCCGCCGAAACAATATTTACCGGCGTGAGCATCTGAACGCTTTCACTGAAGTTGCCGATGAAGGCCATGATGGTCATCTTATGCATGAGCCGCTCAATCTTGCTGAACTGCATCATGAAGCGGTCCTCGTCTGTCAGGCTTTCCAGAGGCTTGCGCTCCTTCTCGAACTGTCGTAGGACTTTGATCTCGTTCTCTGTGGGCTGGAAGCGCATCAAGCACTCCACGAAGTCCACCGGCAGAGTCCGCAGGTCAAACCTGAAGGCCAGACGATCACAGTAATGCTCGAAGCTGCTTCAGATGTTTTAAAGACTTCCAGGTGTAAAAGATAAATGATATCTCGTCTCGTATTTCAATCAGGAGATGAAACTAATGAAAGAAAGGCAGAAGCAAACTTACAGCTGAATAGCCTTGCAGATCTCCTCAGACGTCTTGCCCACCTTCCTCAATGTGATGGCCAGGTTCTTGGCCCTGTTGGAGTCCAGCAGGGTCACTTTGTTGGGTCCCTTCTGAATGACCTTCTGCTTGTTCATAGTGAGCTCGACCGTCGGACCCTGAGCTTTAGTCTTAAACATCTCCTCGAATTCATCGACATTTAGGTCCTAAAAGACGACGAGGATGTGTTGGTGATGGGTGCGAGGCAGGATCTGAGAAGGTGTTTCTGAGTGCGTACCTCGAGTATCCTCTCGTCGTCGATCTCGTTGAACACGGTCCCGTTGATCTGGTTCGGCTTCAGGGCCACCCAGTTAAAGACAGGCATCCGGAACTTGGTCTTGATGGGTTTCTTGATCTTAACAGCTGAACCAGACGAAAACAAATTAGCGCTGCTCCAAAAATCAACGTGCAAAACACACACCCATGCAGCAGAAGGGGTGGATGGGAATCAGTAACAAAAACAGCTCATCTCTAGAGATGCACAGATTTCAAATCCTGATTTTTCTACTTTTGTAAAGCTCTGATCTAATAATTGCAGTTGCTTCCTCTAGCTATTGTTAACGCCAACACATAGTTATTCTAACTTCTGTCTAAATTTACAATTTACCTTGTGATCATAAAAAAGGGAGTCCAGTTTATCACTTTTACTCTAAAAACAATGCACTAAATTTTTGGACAAAGGTGTTTTTTACAAATCTGAACAGGAAATCTAAACATTTTAATGTATTGAGTGCTTTAACAAAGGTGTTTAATATCCTGATGCATGTTCAATGATTGGTAGAAAAATCTAACAAGATTAAGTCAGGTCCTCTGGACGTAAGTCCCTCAAACAGAACCTTAAAGATGCTGTCAAACTTCCCCTGTAGAGCTAAATCCCTCAGCTTCCTGGCACGAGAACAAGGCCAGGAGGTATTCCTATTCAGTAAATGTTACATATGCTGAGGATTGGGGCCAAACTATTTATTGGTCAGATTAAAGCTATTTGTAGCCACCAGAGCTGCTTCATTGAAGCTGAACGTGGAGGTGGCGCCCTCACTCCGGCCTGCAGACCTGGTGTCAGGAGGGGGCCGAGCCATAATAGGCCGTCATGGGAAAGGTAAACAGCATTCCTGCTCTGCTCCATTTTTATCACTTTAATCACCTGCGTGCCACAGCAGGTCACCGTCTCAGCATGCAACACAATTAGATGCTTCATTCATATCAACAGCAAGACGTGACGATAAACCATGTCGATTTTTAAACGTGGTATTTTCTGACCGAGCACAAGAATTCTCAATTGGATCAATTTGAGATGGTCAGGTTAGATAAAGCAAATGTTTCAAAAATATTACACAGTGACACTAGAGTGACTTATTAGGTTTCAAACACCAAATGCTGCAGAATCACTACAGAGAAAACAAAGATAAAAGATTTACAAAGCACTAGAATATTTATCTTTAAAAATACCACATTTAAAAAGACCACAGGCAAAAACACACAACAGCCAGAACCTACAGAAAAGTTTGATGGGTCCCTCTGGTTGGCAGAGAAAAGGAGACAATTCAAAGATAAAATTATTACAGATTTGTCAAAAGAGGAAAGAACAATGCTGTAAAAAAACAGATTCAGGAGAAGACTTCATTAAATCTTCAATATGCCTGCAAATGAGAGAACAGTCAGTTTCACAGAAAGTCTGAACATCAAAGTTTTAGTCTGCCCGCTCTGCTGGCATCAGTTCTGTGCGGTCTCTGGCATCCTGAAGCAAAGCTGCCGGTTTTTAGGAACCTCCTGATTACACTTCCACCAGTTCGCCGTGCCCAGCCACTATCAGAACAGCTGCAGGCAAAGACGTGGACAACAAGCACCTCTCAAGGATTCCCAGGAAACAAATATCAAGAAGATAAAGGGACGAGGAACCATGAACTCTTCTCTGTCTTCTTACAGATAGACACATCAAAATGATTATAATGTCGAAATGATAACAATGAAATATTCTCAACGACCTTGGTTATGAATGTTATTAATAGAGGACAATAATATTTATATAAGGAAGCAGATCAATAACTAATTCCTTTCACATACAACATATCCATCACAAGAAAAAAAAAAGACATCTGTTTACATAATTGTGTAAACGGACTGGTTGTCTCGTGTCTTCTTTGATGTAAAAGTTTCAAATTTCACGTTTTGGCCTGAGGATATTTATCTGTTTGTGTGCATCTTCACCTACAGAGTACTGATAAGTATGCTCTTATGTACACATAGTACAGGTTGATCCGGTTACTGACGCTTTCCAGAGTCTGTCATTGCAACTTAACATAAGGTGAGCAGAAACAGGTGAGAGGCGGGTCGAGTCAGTCATTACAAAGCAGCCAAAAAATAAAGGGGGGGGGACTTTAGACGTAAATGTTTTGAAGGTTAAAGATGGATTCAAGCTCACCTGCTAACCCCGAGTTCATGATCACTGTGGGCGTCCCACACCCAGGCAGTGGGGGTGCCACCGGGGGAGGAGGAGGAGGAAGAGGAGCGGACATCTCTGAGGGTAGTGGAGGAGGAGGGGGTGGGGGCGGGGGTGGAGGGGGAGGAGCTACTGTTGGAAGTTCTAACGATGGCCCATTTGGTACTGGTGGAAAAACAAAGAGTAAAAAACACAGCTTGAGCTGATGGAGGTCACAGAAGAGTCGAACGAAACATTTTATTTTTTAAATCAAAAACATAAAACCGTTCAACACAAAACATTTGCGCCGTCACTGAACCTACATGCTCCGTTTCCTGGCAGCGGCGGGGGTGCAGGAGGCGGCGGAGGTCCGGCAGCCGTGCCTCCCACGTGGTTCTGACCGACCCCCGGCGTGGAGCCCGACGGGCCCTCCACACCTGACGGAGAGGACGTCAGGATGGAGATGTCTCCGTCTCCCTTCTTGTGGATCTTGATGGTGCCCTGCTTCTCCAGCTCGTGGATCTTCTTCTCCAGCTTGCTCTGACGCTGGATGGCCTCGTCTTTCTCCTTCAGCATCTGCCGCAGCGAGTGAACCTGCGCGGTGGTGTCTTTGAAGGCTTCCTGTGGAGGAAGAGTCGGTGACATTTTCTACAATCCCAAAAGCCGTATGCGCTAAAAGAAGTTACATTAAGTTTTAAAAATCTTCACGCAAAGAGCAAATCTAACCTTGATGGATTCAAGATCCTTGTTTCTTTGCATCAGCTGCTTCTCCAGCTCCACAATCTTAGCCATGGCTTCATTCTCCATGTCCTGCAGCTTCTCTGTCATCTATGGGAACATCCAGCAGAGAAAGGTCACTTCGTGGCAGGAACTTATTGCAGAGACAGCATCACACTCAATATGTCAGCGGCCTCTAATGGGGCGGCGATGTGGTCCATGTTTGAGTGGTAGAAGGATGACATCACAGCGGAGCCCGGCATCGTATTTTCTTCTCGCCGTCAGTTTGCTTTGACATGAACTTTCTGACGTATAAATGTGGGAATCGAGACGATGCAGTCAGCTGCACCGAACGTCAAATCCTTAAACACAAGACTCAAGGGCTCTCACGTGGGACAAGTTCTCCTCCAGCTCCTCCACCCGCTCCAAAGCAGCGTTTTTGGTCTCAGCATCCTCCAGCAGGGCACCCACGTCAAACACATTATCCAAGTAGGCCTGGATCTGGACCTGGAGCTTATCACTCTCAGTGTGCTTAAGTTTCTGTAAAATATACACAAAACGTGAGTGAAGGTGAGGATCCCTTAATTTTTTTTGGCTCACTTCCTAAAGCCGGCACCAATCTCACCTCTCTACAGAGGGTCACGAGACGAGGCTCTATGAAAATAAATTTATTTGAAGTAGTGGAAAAGCCATTATTGACAGCTTTTCTGGGGTTCTCGCCTCTCGAGGTGCAGCATTGACAGCCTACGGTGTGGATTTCTGTCTGTTTACGGTTTACTCACGTCCAGGTAGTCGTCCAAACACAGCTTGGTGAAGTCGTACTGTAGGTGAACTCTGAAGTTCATGTCCTCCACTGAGTGCACAACTATGTTGATGAACTGCATACATGCAACCTGGAACAAGAAAAAAAAAAAAAAAAACAGAAAGCAGTCAGTAAAACAAGAGAAACAACAATCTTTAGTAATATACTTTCTTTCTAGAAAATGTTAATCTTCTTGACTAAAATAATCATTTTGATTTATTTTATCTATATAGTTTGCCTGCTTTGTATGTATTATTGTTATTTTTCCAGTTTAGGGTAACACAAGGACACATGCAGTTCTGGTCAAAGTATTTGAATATGAACAAGCACCTGCAGCTCATCTGTGTCGTGTTTTGGTTTCATCACGGCTGCTCTCTTTGTCTCACCCTTGAAATACAATTCAATTTGCTTTCCCAAAACTGTTCAAAACATCGAGTCATATTAAGGGAATACATTTAGTTTGTCCCTCTGGAGCTCAGAAAGCTTCCCAAACCACTTCCTGTCTGATCTGATGGGGGGGGGGGGGGGGGGGGGCAAAAATAAAAAAAAAAAAAAAAAAAAT
>JAVCKU010000150.1:11145497-11159780 GCA_032273985.1 Hypsolebias coamazonicus | reverse complement strand
AGTCACAAACAAATAACAAGATCCCTGTAATTTACCTGAGATAATCACGGGTATTATCTCCGGACAGTGACTGGGAACACCTATAAAACTGGATGTTAGTGTAGGTCAAATGGCAACACCGACGACGCACCTGACTTGTGAAGATGGAGCAGATGATCCTCCTGTGTGTGCTTTCCACTTGTCTCTCAGCTGTGCACGCTCAGGTAAACACAATGCTAGAAGTTAAAGTGAGGATAACATTTTTATGAACTGCTTTTCTGCGCTTTTTTGCAGAATTTCTTGGTGAGTTCTAAATGGATTCCTGTCGGCCACAGAGGTAAAACAATTCAATCATTTTTTGTAAATTTTTGACTGAAGGATCTGCACCATATTAATGTAGACTAAATGCTGCGTTCACTGACCAAACCTTCTGTTTCAGAGCGTGAGGAAAACAACGACGGGACGGCAATGGATAAGATAATCAAAGTGAATGAGCTTTACGGTGAGTTTTTCTATTAAAACTCTGTGAAAAACCAACTTTTTAAACCCCGCTGAATGGTTTGCACCCATTTCTGCACCAGCCACACGGATCATCGACGGCACCACAACACTCAGAGAGGGAGACATCGCTGTTTCTTCCGGGAGACGCTCCAGAGTCTGCTTCGCTCGGAGCTGCCTCTGGTCCAAATCGGTGGACGGTCGTGTCTACGTTGCGTACACGCTTTCACCTGAATACTGTATGTTCGCTGTTTGATAACGTGCAATATCATACATCAAATTTACTTTCAGTTATTTGTGAGTTACCTGATCCATGTCATTTTTTTTTTCCAGCTGAAATTGAGACAAAGCTGATAAAGAAGGGAATGGACAACATAGAAGACAGTACCTGTGTTCGTTTTGTTCCTCGGACTCACCAGAGGGACTACCTCGACATCCAGCCAAAATCCGGGTGAGGAGTTGTATTCCAGTCTGCGTGTATTTGTTTGGATTAATATTCTCCTTTTGGCTGAACCTTTTTCTGTGTAAATGTGCCGTGCAGAATTAAAACTGTGGTTTGCTTCTCTGGTTGAATAAACTCGTACATCAAGGTGTTGGTCTTACCTTGGTTCTCGTGGTGGAAGGCAGACTGTATCTCTGCAGAACCCCGACTGCATGCAAGTCGGAGTGATCGCCCATGAATTCATGCACGCCCTGGGCTTCGTGCACGAGCAGTCTCGCTTCGACCGGGACAATTATGTCACCATCATGTGGCCAAAAATCTGGAGAGGTAACTTCAAACAGTCGCGTGTAGAAAGAACTTTCCAATTACAAAGCATGCATTTTTGTTCTTGTTGTTCAAACTGTATTTCTGTGCAAATCTAATATACAGTAAAATGTTTATAGCAAACACGAGATGCACGTTTCCACTTTTAATTTCCTAACAGATCGACTCAGAAACTTTGAGAAGTTCAAAACTGACAGTCTGGACCTTCCATACGACTACGGCTCCATCATGCACTTTGGAATGTAGGTGATGGCTTGTGTGTGTCCCACTCAGTATATTTACATTTGCATTCATTGTAACATCTATGTCCATGTCTAGGTACGCCTACTCGATGGACGGAGAACCAACCATTGTTCCTAAGACCAACAGGAACATCAAACTCGGCCAGGCATCGTCTCTCAGCCACATTGACGCACTGAAAATCAACAGACTGTATGAATGTGGTTCGTAACAACCTCATAGTAACCTTCTTTTTTTTTTTTTTAGAGCTATTAAACCTGTTGGGATGGGTTTGACTTCTTTTTGTGTGTATGTCTCCCTGCAGCTGTCAAAGACGATTAAAACTGAACCAAACTGAGGTGAAGCAGGAGTCGCCTGAGAGCCGAGTCCTGCGACTGTTTCAATAAAGATGTCCTTCCGGCCTTCTATCGGCACTTCATCAGTGAAAATAAAGTCTTTTGAAGCAAATCACGCCACTTTATGCTAAATGATTTATAAAATGATGATCTATTAATGATTTGTGCTGTAAACGTTTGTTGTTGTGCTGTGAAAAATGAGTTGAACATGACAGTCCTGTTCAAAACATCCTCACTTACTTCCTATAATAAAAAAGATTGTGGATCAATCACTTCTACTTGTTTACTTATTACACTATTAAAACATATGCAAGACATTTAAGTAAAAGCCTGCAAAAATTTCAGATTAAGAAACAGCTGCTAATCTGTTTAGACTCAACAAAACTTAGCTGAATTAATAAAAATCAGGGTTTTTTTTTTTTTTGCATGTGTGAACAGGATACTCAAATCCATGCACTCTTACTATATTTGCAGATATTTATTGTGCTAATACACCTATAATAATCATAACTACAACTCCTCTCCAAGTGCTTGCACTTCTTAATTGTGCCCTTAACCAAACCAGAAATAATGTTTGATGGAGGATAAAGTCCTGTTTGTGTATTTTTACCCACGTGACGAAGTGATTGTTGTTGTCACCAGCTACAAAATCACAGGTTGCCCGTCCAGTCAGACTCAAATTGGTGTTCTTGTCGCTCTGGATGGACAGTTATTCCTCTGATAGCAGCTGCTGAGCTGTGGCACGTCCAGCAAAACACCCTCTAAGTGTCTCATTTCTGAAAGTGCTGAGTAATGAAGATCAGCATCAGGACCACCTGTCGCAGATCAGTTTGTGGACTTGAGTAAATTACACCCACAGGCTGATGAGAGGTGTTGTGCCGTGCTTCATCACAGAAGAGAGGCCCAATCAGTACGAAGCTGTGCAGGAGAAGTGGGTATATAGATTCACTTAGAGGTGGTGGCTTTATTGAACTCTTACGTTGGGAGACGATAAGCTGAAACTGATCTGAAAGGCAACCATGATTTCGACCATCATGCTTCTGGGCGTCTTGGGTCTGATAACACAAGCGGACATGTTACCTGTTCAGGTCAGTGTCAAGAACGTGCTTTTTTTTTTAAACGAGATTTTCAGATTCTGTCTGGTCACGTGCGCTTTTGTCTCACAGAATTCAACCGAGATCCAAGAGAGCAAAGCAAGATTAAAGAGGAAATACTCTGGTGAGCTTTTAAACATTTAGTCTGATCATTTTCTAGTTTGAATCAGAATGAACAGTTTTTTTGTTTTAATGTTCAGATGAACTGCCAGATTTTGATGACATGACTGCAATGGATCAAATCCTTGAGGTTAACAGCAGTAAGTTTACGCCAACTGGAGTTGATCTGGGCTTCTTCTGCTTTGTGTTCTGAACTTTGTTGAACTTTTTGTTTGCTCATTAGAACTGAGAACCCCCAGAGGTCTGTCCTTCAAAGAGGGAGACATTGCCTTCTCTTACGTACGGAGCGCCATAAACTGCCCAGGGAACGCCTGCCTGTGGCCTAAATCAATCGATGGATTTGTTTATGTGCCCTACATCATGTCTCCTCTATACGGTACCAGACTTACCAAGGAGTACAAAGATTTATCAATGGAACTGATTTTTATTCAGATTGTTCTTGCTTCTAGATGACATGGACAGAATCACCATAGAAACAGGGATGCAGGACATTTCTGCTGGATCATGCATCAAGTTTGTTCCTCGCACGCATGAAGCAAACTTCCTCGATATCCAGCCTAGATATGGGTGAGAAAGACTTCTTTTTTATGTTTATTTCCATTTGTTGGCATGCATGTGCTGCACTTTTTTCTTTTCGTTCTTCCCCAAGCTGCTGGTCGTTTCTGGGGCAGACCGGAGGGAATCAGGTCCTGTCACTGCAGACTCCTGGGTGCATGTGGTCAGGGATCGCTGCTCACGAGTTCATGCACGCCCTTGGATTCGTGCACGAACAGTCCCGCTCAGATCGAGACCACTTCGTCACCATCGTATGGAAAAACATCATGCCAGGTTTGGAGGAGTGAACTCTTCCCTGCAACGTGCCCAATGCAATAATAAGTTCATTTTGATCAAATAAAGCTAAAGTTCTGTTCCTGTGTTGACAGAGCACATTCATAACTTCAGGAAACAGGTCACAAATAATCTCAACAGCCCATATGACTATAGCTCTGTCATGCATTATGGACGGTGAGCTGCTGCTTTAAGCAACATAACTCAACATTTTTTTTTGTTTTAATACTCGAGCATCACTTTACATAATACTTTTCTGCTTCTTTGATTCAGATATGCCTTCTCTGAAGATGGTGGACCAACTATCATCCCCAAACCAGACCCTTACATTCCCATTGGCCAACGGGATGGACCCAGTGCACTTGATCTTCATAAAATAAATACCCTGTATGGCTGCGGTGAGCAACAACAACAACTAAACTAAGGAAGTAAACATCTGTTTTTATAAAATTATTTCTGAAACTTGTGCTTTCTCCACTCATCTCTGCAGGTGCTAATGATTAACCGAACACAGACGTCTTTACGGTGAAGTCCTGCCAGATGATGACATCCCTTATGCCAGTTAATGTTTTTATCAGACATTAATTTTTATCAGAAACGTTGTGCCATGTTTTAGATTGTGATTATTCCTCTTTGAGTACAATCTGCTGATTGCCATTAAATTAATGGGTTAATTAACTTTAAAGAAAAAGCACGCATAATATAGTGTCCCCAGTGCTGAAGCTTTTTAGAGAACTTTTTTTAGTTTCTTAATAAGGCTGAAGAATCCTCTGCCTCTTTCTTAGCTTTGTGTGATTTCAAATAAAGAAAATGCAACAGACTTGTGTTTATTTCCCTTTTTCGGTGCATTTAAAGGGTAATTTTGCACCATTATCTCTGGATTTCCAAACTTTCAAGTGAGGTACTCAATTGTAGTTGAGATTTCCTGATAATAACAAATCTTTGTCTTTTTCATTGCGTTTGTCAAACAGTGCAGAATGATTAAAAATGTGGATTTGTTGAGTTTCTATTATGATTTATATATTAATTCTTGCACAAGTTCTAATATTTATCATTGATCATTTACTCACCAGTAAGTTGCACTGTTCCTATAATTATTTTATTAGTTGGATTTTACATATTAAATATTGACTCTTATTTACTAAAAGCTTAATTTACATGACTTTTAATTGCCTTTTTTTAAGCTACATATGTACAAACTCATACAGTTTGTAACTATGGAAAAACACAAGGATAAAAATAGTTGGAAGTAAAATGTTTATTTAAAAAAATAATTTGTATGTCACTTTTAATCATTCCACAAGTTAGTACTGTTATGTACATTCAACAGAAAAACCTTTATTTTAACCGTTAACGGTTTTAATCCAGGCGATAAATGTAAAAAAAAAAAAACCTACAAAACACTACAAAACTATCCTCTGAAATACAATTAATGAATATGAAATGTGAAATATGAATATGAAATTAAATGCATTTTTTGTGCACATTTGGAATGAACATTTCTGGCTCAAGGTGAAATAAATTGACAAAAATTGCATAATAACTTGGCAACAACATTTAAAAACAGTTGATCCCTTTGTTTTCATTAAAGTACATTTGTATTTGAAAATTATTTCTTAATTTTTATTCATTAATAGTTAGTAAATGAGAAATGGTGTCAGCAGTATAGCACCGTTTGCTTGCATTATTTATCTCAAATTTTGATGAGCATTTTATTTCGTAGTAAACCCCTCTATTTTGTAAAATGTAGTTATTATGATTTATGACACCTTTCCACGAGAGTTTGTACGTTATGTATTATTGTTGTGTTTTGTATTACTGTATTAATAAAGTCCATTAAAAAAAAGGCGCGGGGGCGGAGCTTCTTTTGTCAGAGCTGACATCCGATTTCCGTGTAAATGGAACGCAATCCTCAACCTAGAATTATCACTATCACTAAAATGAACGATAAGGACAAAAACCGGGTATGTATGAATTTTATTGCAGCTTCTTTTTTTCAAAATCATTTTCAATGTTTGTGCGATGTAAATGGTTCGCCTGTTTTGTGTCGCTGAATTAGCGCTAGGTTAATGCTACGCCCGCTAATAATGAGCGGGCGTTTTTTTTTGTGTGTTTTTAATTTCGTTAGCTAATTTTCCTTCTTTTAAGCTTTATTATATAGTCGAAATACGTTCAACATTACTTCATTTATGTCGCAAAAACGCGCTATTTTGTTAACAGGACTGGAATTACCTTTAGATGTAGCACCACTGTGCGGCTATAAATTTAGCTAGGTGGCTAATGCTAACGTAGCTAGGCCTCAGGCGCTGACTTTTTTCGAATAAATCTACCCACAGTCGATTTAATAAAAATGTAATGCCGCCGTTAAGCTCGTCGTTGCGTTTTATTGTTGTAGATGTAGTTTTTGTTTGTTTCTTGTTCAAACGCTAAGACTTTTACTTGAGCTGAATTTAGAACATGCTAGAACACCGGATAAGCCTAGTTTCTTTTTACACTAAGTAGCCTGTCTATCAAACATTACGCCATTTAATGTATCGGGTATCTAAGTAATCTACATTTTATTACATATTTAATGTTGAATGTTGTAAATAGCATTTTAGAATTGGGAATCTGGGTTTTCTTCGTTTGTTGGCGCGTCCAACTTGATGTTAATGAAGCTTTAAAACACGTGTTTTAGCTCAAACAGCTTCAAGATTTCTCCTGACTTTTTGCATTATCTTGCTACGTTAGATTGTAAATTTAATGGCAAAAGCATCATATTACCGTGAATTGAATTCTCTCTTTTGCCTTACTTCATCCAGCATGCACAGTCCCTTAAAGAAAACCCCATGAAATCAGGAAATGATCTTTATATGCGATTAAATACACTTGTAAGCACTTTATAGCACTACATGTATTTGGAGAGGTAACAAGTAGGAGGTGTTGAGATAATTTCCAGGAGTCAGTTAATTATTGCTGTTAGTAACGTTTCACAGTAACTACTTTGAGAGATAAAAACAAACCATATTAATAAATGGAAACAGGGTATGTTACTTGTTAGGTTGTTTAATTATTCAAGCAAATAACAGGTGTAGTCTAGTTTGTTCAAATTCATATTTGTACAAGAAAATTAAGCATCTAACGTGCACACAAATGGATCATATTTGTATTTGATTAGGTTTAAGCAGAGACAAATATAAATAAAAGTGAGATTAATGCAAATGAGTGGAGAGTCTTGAGGCTGTTTTGATCATTTCATTTTGTGGGGAAATTTCACAACTACTGTAGTGGGTTTAACTTGGAATATGGTGTATTTACATTCAGTGGTTTGAAATGGTGCAATATATATGTCTATTTTTTGTAATGTTGGCAAGAATATTTTTTGAATACATAGTTTATGTGTAATTGTAACATGAATATCTATAGGTGCTGTAAGAAACATGCAGAAAATGACAGGATTTTGTTAAATACAGCCAGGGTTGAAAAACTTATGTTCATGTTCTCTCTCAGGTTAAGAAATGTTTATTTGTTTTTATGTTTTTAGATTACTGCACCTTCCTTTGTCATTTTTTTGTGTTTAAATATTTAATTATATGCTAAATAAGAAAAAAAGACAACAGTGAATATAGAACCACTGAAGGTGAATTATAAAGAAATAATTCCAATTAATGCCTCAAGATTTTAACATGAAAAGTTAAATGAGCGTATCATTTCAATTGTAGTCATATTCTTCATCCTTTTCTTTTTCATTAAGGTTAAGGTTGGACGAAGAAAATGCAGAAGAAGTCTCTTGTCCACTTTATTTTCAATAATATGAAGCTCAGATGTGTGAAGCTGAATTGTTGAATGCATGCTAAAACATGAGGAGGGAAGAACTATGAGCAGTGTGTGAGAAGGGGGAAGTCAGAAGATGTAAGACAATTGAAGAAAGAAGAATATTGTGAAGTAATGAAGTTACAGAAATGAAGTTAAGGAAGTAAGCTGGATAAGGTCACTGTGCTAAGTAATTTTCTGGTCTCTTTGTCAAATGCGTGCATGTCCTTGTTTTTGAATACAGTACAACACATCTTAATATTTATCACTGCAATTTTTATTTCACAACTGGAAAAACTTTTTTTTTACATGTTATTTAATCATATTAAATAATGTAATCACATTATTCCACTTTCCTTGGTTAAACAAACATTAGCCTTTTATTATAATTTACAATTACAATATTTTTCTTTTTAAAAATTTTACAGGATATTTGTAACCATTGTTTGAGAAAATGTGTCTGTTATCACCATACCTGTGATAATAACGTGTGTTAATCTTGTTCGTTCAGGAATCACGCTCCTCCTCCAGGAGCTTGAGTCCTCGTGGCTCTGGGAAGTCGGCAAGCCGCTCCCCAGCTCGTTCACCTGCCCGTTCAAAAGATGGATCCCGGCATTCCCGCTCTAAGTCCTGGTCTCGGTCCAGGTCCAGATCCGGGTGAGTTAAATGGTAGCTTTCAGCTCACAGACTGAATGTGAAGCAGGTGTACAGGGTTCCCACACAGAAATTTGATTTTTATAATTTACAGAAAACATTTTGCATGTAATATTTCTTTAAAATAAAATAAGTATGACCAGGGGTGGGGGGAAAAAATCACATTTATCTTCATAAAGGGTTTATACAGATTACAAATGAAATTTGGGAACATTTTTGAAGAGAAGCTCCTTTTCCTAACATATAGATAATGAAAACAGCACCACTTTACAGTGCCCCCCCACCCCCGTCAACAAAGTTAGCAGCGCACAATACAGATGCGCTACCTAAACAGCTATAGAAGTAGCGCTCCGTCTCCCTCGTCCATAGCCCCACACACAACACACACCGGTCAACAGCTGTCGGTACTCACAGTGCAGCACAGATGTGTCTCTGTCTCCACCCCTGTCAACAAAAATCACGGAAGAGACGAGTACTCTGCCAAGGCAAGTAACCTAGGGAAAACACTGGATAAACACAGTGAATAACAGAATTTACAGATTCTATGACATCCAGAATAACTTTAAATTGACTAAAATGTTCAAAAATCATCTGAAAAGGTTTGTAATTTCAAAATGGAAAATCTGTAGGAGCGCAGGCTGTAGGACTGCGTAGGCTTGGCCATGAACTCACACGAGTGTGGAAACGTTGTTTCTGTCTCTCCAGCTCCCATTCCCACCGCGGCTCACGCAGACATTATAGCCGGTCTCGGTCCCGCTCCAGGTCCCATCACCGCAGATCTCGCAGTCGATCCTACAGCGGAGAACGTCGGCGGAGAAGCTACAGCCGCTCGCCCATGTCCAATCGCCGCAGGCACATCGGTAATCGTGTATGTACTCATTAGTACCTCATCAGTGCTGCATCCTTGATGAAGATAGCTTCGAGGATTATTAAAGAGTTTTATGAATCTGTCATAATTTTAAATTCTGCATGAAATGTAAAAGCAGGAAGTTGTTTTCATGGGTAATTTATTGGACTATGATAATGTTGAAATCTTAATTTGTGACTGTAGGCTAATCCAAATCCAAACTGCTGCCTGGGAGTGTTTGGCCTGAGTCTGTACACCACAGAGAGGGATCTGAGGGACGTCTTCTCTAAATATGGACCCCTGGCAGATGTCAACATTGTTTATGACCAGCAGTCAAGGCGCTCCAGGGGCTTTGCTTTTGTTTACTTTGAGAACACAAACGATGCTAAAGAGGTAAAAGGAGAATCCCTTTTAAAGAATGTCATTAAAAATGTTCTCTTGATGCATTCAAATATTTGTACACGTTTAGGCAAAGGAACAAGCAAACGGCATGGATCTCGATGGTCGTAGAATCAGGGTGGATTTCTCCATCACTAAAAGAGCTCACACCCCAACTCCTGGAATCTACATGGGGCGACCAACACAGTGAGTTAACCAAAACCCAACAACTGGTTGTGTGGACTGTTTGGTTACAATGTAACTCTGTCAAAAAGAAAGAAAAAGATGGCCGCTGGCTGGTAATTAGTGATCTCTGAACAGAAAATGGTCATTCCTGAGAAGCGGCGACTTATTAAAATTTAAATTTGAAATGTCTTATATAATTTTTAACAAAGTATAAAACTTGTTTCCTTTAGCAGCGGAGGTGGTCCCAGTGGGCCTCGACGCTATTCACGCGACTATGATCGGGGATACGATCGTGGATATGACAGAGGAGGCGACAGAGGAGGTGACAGAGGAGGCGACAGAGGAGGCTACTATGATGACAGAGAGTACTACAATAAATCATACAGGTGACAGTCCCAGTTTATTAGCTGTAGTTACGCTTGATCCTCAGCTCATGGTATTCATTTATTGGAATAAAACGACCACATCCAGTGAATATTTTGTGTTTTCAGACGCCGCTCTCCTTCACCGTATTACAGAGGTGCATACAGGTCTCGGTCAAGATCCCGATCCTATTCGCCTCGTAAGTCCTTGCTAAATTTCAGCTGTTTTATGAAATTTACCATTTCTTTTTCATTAGTTGGGATTTGTCTAATGACTGCTTTCTTTCACAGGTCGATATTGAGCCGTTCCATTGGGCAAAAATATCCTCTCTTCTTATGGACAAACAAGATTTTTTTTTTTTTCCCAGAGATATGTTGAATTTTATCTTAGATGTTTCTTTCTTAAAGGGATAGTTGGTTTCTTTAGACTGGAGTTGCATGAGGGGAAATCTACAACACCTGCAGCTTCAGCTCAGCCTTCACAGGTTGACCAGTAAGATAAATTTTGTATATCAACAAAAAGAAAATCTACACTTTATGTTAAATATTTTAACCCTTTACTACCGAAGACGTTGTGTACTCATTGGAGGTCATTTTTTTGTGGCAGAACATGTGCATTTCCTGTTTCAGTTGCCTAGTTTATTTTTGTTTCCACTAATTGGATTTTGAATTTTTTGTTTTCAGAAAGACTTAAATCTTTACTTTGGAAGTCTAGGCACACTTCTCGTTTTGTTAGAATTAAAAATGGTTATTTTTTTGTTGTTACAGAACTTCTGTAACAACAAAAAATAATTATTTTTGACATAGAACATACATTGATGTGAGGGAATAAGTTTTGTTTACATTGTGCCAGTAGCATCCACTTCCTTTAAAAAAAAAAAAAAACAACGTTAAAGAAACCAGCCTGTCCCGTTAAGACATTTTCCACTGTTCTGTTAACTTTATATACATTCATATACTTAGTTGGTGAAAGTACGCTGACATTTGTAAAGGAGTATTATTGTTTTAAAGTGTACTTGTGCAGCAAGATCTACTGTTGTAAATGTGTTAAGTTATGGGCTTTGTTGTACACAAATTGAAAAAGTCAACCTCAAACAAATTAAAGGTTTGCCTTCTTTTTCCCCCTCACCTTGACTCATACCTTTTCTCACAGCCAGTTCATAGTGAGCTTTTATTTTGGCGATCATGTCCTGCCATTACAGCAGGGAGTTTAAACGGCAAAAAACAGTTTTCGTATCAATTTTCAGTTTGAGAAAGCTCTTTTCCTATTGGATAAATACAGATGTTAGGAAAACATGTTGACACTCAAATTCTCACAGCTACACGTTTGTGCGTGTGTTTTAATGGATCTTTTGTAGATTCAAGGTCCTTTGTCATACCATGTGGTACATGTGGTTGAACAAAATTGTGTACACCGGGTCCCAGTTACATCCAACAAAAGTATAAAATGTAAAAGGAAAACTGGAATAAGAGCTAAGATATGAACTAAGAACCTAAGAAAAACATTAACTTAAAAAAGTTAACTGAAGTTAATGTATTTTTATAGCAACTACGGTAGTTTTATTGCAACACTGTTGTAGAGGAAAGTCATATTTTAATCACAGCAAAAAATACGAACTGACTTGATGTTAAAATGTTTGTTGCAGTTATGTTTTGGTACAATATATGTAAATCAGCGATGCAGCTTTGGTCAAACAGACCACTTGAACACACATCTCACCCACTGACGTGTAACAGTGACCCTTGCTGGTCATAAACAGCCTGAAAAAGTCTGCAAGAAGCACCAACAATCAAATAACTTTTAAAATACTTTGTCAAGAGATGTGAATAAAGGAACTTAATTTGTCCAGTCCTTGCCACCTTTTCCAACAAATTGTACTTTTTTTAACTTTAATATTTCATAAAATGTGCATTACTAATTTATTATTACAACTTTATCATTACTTTTGTAAAATGGGTAAATTAATGCCTTTAAAATGTATTCACTTATCTTTTTTTTTACCATTCACTAATTTGTTTTTCATCATTTCTTGCAAACTAGAAATTAAAAGCCATTTGATTTAGTACATAGCTAATTCCTTTAAATGAATACAATTATTTAATAAACAATGGTTCCATGATGTAGTGTTAAAAGTATTCAAACTAATGAAGATTTTCCAAAATTACATGTACCGTAGTAGGTTTCCAGCTGTATTGGTATGCAATTGAAATGCAGGTACGCACTAAACATAAACAAAGCACCGCTGGATCCACTGGAAACCTCGTGGAAGCTCGAGTTGCATGGTTGACCTATAGGCTGATCACGTAAACAAATATAGAGGTATCAGACAAGCATTGGCTCTGAGAAAATATGTGTATGCTGCTCAGCGTTAAAAACTGGACGAGTAAAACGACGCTTAAGAATATTCTTAAACTTGATCCTGCTGTAATTGAGCTATTTTCAGTCACTTCGGCTGTTTGTGTAGGGAAACAAACACGTGGTATTCGGCATCCTGTCACAAACGAAGTGTGCAGATTTTATTTCATGATTTGTCTTCATGGTGTTGCAACAAGTACCTTTAAGAAACATTTTGTCATTTATCAATACTGTACCTGTTAATTGAATTTTCAAACTAGAGTTAAATGTAATTAAGTTGCGAAATGTGTTTAGTTGTAACAGTTGATCTTTAATATTTAAAGCAGTGTTTTGTAAACCCAGAGTGAGAAGGCTGAAGGCACGGGTCACAGCTGGCCACACCTTGGAAACTGCCTGTTTGTTCCCATGTTCTACCACAAGCCTACATATGTGTCGCTCCACTTGTTCCGCACGTCTCCAAATGTCACATCCCTTCCTGTCGCACCTCATTTCCCTTTCAGAGTGGAATATTTTTTATATATAAATTTTTTGACAGACACCACTGACCTACTTCATCATGCTGGTCTCATAAGTGCAAATATATTACTTGAAATTCATTAATTCAACCTTTATTTATACAGGTTAATCTGGCAGATTCTTTTAAGAAAACTTTGCAAAATGAATGTTTTTCTTTCACTGTCACCTGGTGGCAGATAAGACCCTGGCTTGGCGAGTGTGGATGCTTTCAGGAAAAGCAACCAAAGAGCTGTTTTGTAAATAAGCCACAGTTTGGACATTCCTCTGTTCACACTGACGTAAAACAAGACGAGAAGGAACGGTCACGCCTGCTGCTGGCATGAGCTCTGCTCTGCAGTGGGGTGGCAGTAAAGCTCCAAACTGTATGAAGAAGGAAACAAGTCAGGAACACTCAGCTCTTTAGTCAAGACACCACCACTGCTACAGCCTTGCAGCTTTTGTCTGCCTTTAAACACAAACGCACCCATGTGCACACACATACACAGCAAATAAAAGGATATAATTAAGTGTATTCAGAGTGGCAGAGTGATGGTGGGTGCACGAGGGCCTGGAGTCCCAAAATATTTGATGCACTTTACATTTTGGGCCTAAATGATGCTTAAATTGTAAACGTGTAAACAAGTCAGGATTTAAAAGCTTTGAGTTATGGTTAATCATTGCAGGGATGATCAAATAAGAAGTGGTAAATTATTTCTGCTGGGACAAAACGTACAAAAGGAGGTTGCGTGGTTTCACTTTCGGTATGAAGCATGTGATTTCCTCCACTTTGAATTTGATGCAGCATGAACAAAGTTTCCATAATACCAGCAAGTGCTTTTGTTTCTCAAACAGGTGGTGCTCACTACAGCGGATAAACCTGCATAAATCTATATTCCCGCATTACTCATGAATTAATTAAAACTAAAGTATGGGAGGGAGAAGCTGCTGATAAGTGAGATGACAAGTGCAGGGGCGCCGCTAGAAAATTCTCAGAGGGGTCAGATCAGGGACACCGACAATTCTGTGGTGGCACACTGAAGCCAATCTTAAATTACGTATCAAGAAAGCAAATTAATTTTGATTTCTTTTAATAAAAAAAAATAAAAAAATCTGTTCAACTTAACCTGTTGTCTTTATTCAGGGTGACCAGCTTTTAACTATGATTCTGTTTTGACAGAAAAGAGCAGAAGCAGACGTGAAAAGATGAGAAACTTGTTAACATTATAAGCTGTCATCTAAAACAAACTACTGTAAATGATGGAAAAGATGCACCACTTAACATAAATGACCAAAAAATGTGAGAAAAATTGAACCATGTAAAAAAAAAAAAGTAATTACAGGAAAACGGGCACA
>JAVCKU010000150.1:10959554-10971790 GCA_032273985.1 Hypsolebias coamazonicus | reverse complement strand
CGACTTACATCAAATTCGAGTTAAGAACGGTTTGTAGGTACGGAACCCGTTCGTAAGTTGAGGACTACCTGTATATACTGTATACAGTATGTATATATAATGTATATCATACATCCTGTTTTTTCCAGAGGCCCCTGTTTGATGCTTGTCCTAACCAAAGAAAATGCTGTTGAGGAGTGGAGGGCAATGATGGGCCCTACTGACCCAGAGAAAGCAAAGGAAACTTCCCCAAACACTCTGAGGGCCCGATTTGCTGCAGACATCCTCCACAACTCTGTTCACGGCTCCTCCAACGAGCAGCACGCAGTAGAGAAGATCCGGTTCATCTTCGGTGACATCAGCACAGATGCAGCAGAGCCCACAAGTGACAGAGAGGCCAATAAAAACATTTCAGGTAATCTGTTCATGTGTGACCTTTATGTCCATCACCCCGCAAGGTTTCATGTAAAGTTATGAAAAATTCTGCCAGCAAAGTTGTGCAAGTTCAAAATTCTGCCAGCAAAGTTGTGCAAGTTCAAATATAAAATGAACATATTTTTATTTCAGCAAAAGAGCTGAAGAGTTCTGTGGATGAAAACAAGGAGACCTCTTCAACACCAGACATGTCTAATTCGACATGAAGGTAGACATTTTCTGTAGAAGAAAAACTATTTGAAGAAAAATATTAGAGACATTTTGATGGCACAAAAAGCTTTATCAGAAATCAATCTTTTAAAAAGACGTTTTTAGTAACAGTAATGTTTTGGGCAGGTTTAAGAGAAAAAAGAAAGCGCAGTCTTGAAAATTATTTGAGCCATCATTTTTTTTTTAACTTGTCCTAACCATTAGCGATCACGTGTTCATCCAAATTACAAAACTAAAAACTGATGTCTTGTCTCACATCACTTTTTGAATAAAACAATCACTGAGTTCATTTTATAGATAAACAATAATCAATTCGAGAACAAGTTAAGGTTGTAAACACATTAAAAAGCTTTTATTGTAGGGGCTTGCATCATAAAAAGTGCATCCAGTTTTGTTAAGTTCCCCAAAGCAACATAAAATCCGTCATCACCTCAAAGCAGCGGTACGCATGAGCTCGATGGGAAATCTTACGAAACTGGAAGTTTTTTTCATGAGCTTACCGTCAAAAACAAGAATCTCAGCTGGCAACAAAAAAAATCTTCACAAGTGAGCCCGCTGTACTCTCTGAAGGGGTGTCACTACACTGCCCCCTTCCCATCAAATGATCTACATATTTCAAACTCCTGCAGTTCAACAAGAAGCGACGATCCAAATCGCTCAGATCAGTGTTTTCTTCCTTCATTGGAATCATGGAAACAGCCTGTCATTGTATGAATCATGCAACAAACAGGACAAATATAGCCCAAGTTCACACCTTTTGTGGGTGGTGTTTAAAGGCCACAGTTGGGGGTAAAAAATAAATCGACACATTCAAAGCCTGGTTTGACGGCTGCGTTACAAATATTTCGGTAGGATACACAATTATAAATTTGCACCTATAACCATTTCAGTTTACAGAAACTCCTGAGAACATCGTGTCCAACACAAGCGTACATTTTCCCACTAAAATAAAGTACAACTCAAAATATCAGAACACAAAAAGAATATAACTGATTTGTTACTGTAATAAAACCAGCATGCAGTAAAAGAAATGCCTGCGAGTTTGTGTGGTGATATTTTAGTGAGCAGTTGAAAGTTTTCTGATTTTGTAAAACCTCAGTAACTATTTATCTCAAGTTGAGTTTTTCTGGTTTTTGTCAGTTTTTAAAACAGCCTTTGAGAGAATATCTTTAATTGGTTTGGTCATCAAACAACAAACATTAACATTTAGAACAACTGTAGCACTTTTCAAAATGTATCTACAGTATTTAAGAAAAGCATTGAAGTATTGTATGTAACAGTTCTGTCATGATAGGCTAAAAAGTACAAACAACTCCATTCCAGTAAAACAAATTAGCTTAAATAACTTTAAATGGTTTTTTTATTATTATTATTATTCTGTTAAAATAGTATTCAGGGCTGTTTTTGTTCTGGTTTTGAATGACAGTGTTTCTGATGGGAAATTCAATCGGCCTGTTCTCAGGCTGGAGCGTCCTCCTCCCAGTCGTTGGCAGCCTCCATCAGGATGGCCTCATCCAGGTCGTCATCTGCAGAAAAAGATCTCTGGAACATCTCCATAATGCTCCTCTGATTAGAGTCCTGAACACATCCAAACACAAAAGGTTAAAGAATAAATGTATACAGTTCAGACATGGCTGGTCTTGTGCAAATGTGCCACAAACATTTAAGTAATACGAGAGAATAAAATGTACCTTTGAGTGGAAGCTAGCGTTCACCGCGTTATCAGAGAGGTTTGACTCAGATAAACCCACTTTTTCCAGGACATTCATTTTTGCCTGGATCATTGGCCTGGATCAATACATAAAAGAAAATAAAGCAGAAACTGTTCAAATGAATGTTATTAACATTATGCACGTCAGTCAACCCTCATTACTCAGCCCTCCTTTAACAAAAGTGTAAAACTCAATAGAGGAATTTTTGAACATTTGTATTATTTGTCTCAGTCATACATTACTTCCACCTGACTGACACATACCAAAGGTGATCATCAGCAGTTCCCTTGGCAACCAGGTAGTGAATGTTCACGTTGCTAGTTTGGCCGATTCGATGAACCCTGTCCTCTGCCTGAATGAGAACCTGCAGAGAATAAAAGGAACATTATTGATTTAAATGAAGGGTTTTACACTTTTATTCACCCACAATGAACGTCTAAAGCTTTAAGACCGTTTTACAGCTATATTAGGAAGGTTACATTTCCTCAGCGCCTAACAAAATTACTGTCTTTATTGTTGAATTTAAAAGTTGGAATATTCAAGAAAAAAAGTTTGTTTATTCTTGAGTCTGTCAAAACTTCAAAGATCTCCAAACTATGTGAAACAAATCAGTTTAGAGTAAAACCTTCGAACGAAGGCACCCAGGAGGAGGCGTCCTAATCAGATGAAGAACCACATCAGCTGACTCCTTTCGATGCAGAGGAGCAGGGGTTCTACAAAGAGTTCCTCACATTATATATGAGGCTGAGCTCGACCGTCCCAGAGGACACTCATTTCAGCTGCTTGTATCCAGGAGCTTGTTCTTTTAGTCATATTAATGACCACAGGGGAGGGTTGGAACATGGATCAAGAGCTTTCCCTTTCAGCTTAGCTAACTCTTCACCCAACAGACTGAAGCAATGCCCTCATTAGACTGATCCATCTACCATTTCTTCCAATCACTCATGAAAAAGATCCCAGATACTTTAACGTCTCCACTTGAGACAGAGAAGACTGCACCTTGAGATGCTGTCCACCACAAACAGAATCAGACAAAGGACAGCTATGGCAGAGTCCAACTCACACCAGGAATGAACTCAACTTTGTGCCAAGGCCACACATACAGCTCTTGCTTTAGTGCAGGGACCTCTTCAAGTGACCTCTGCACCTTCGAGAACACAATCATAGGTCTTATCTAAATCCACAAAACATGTGGTCTGGAGAGTCAAACTCTCATGACCTCCTGAGCTCCACAAAGGTAAAGGCTGTTCAATGACCAGGATGAAAGCCACACTGCTCCTGAACCCAAGGCTGAACAACCAGTCGCAGCTTCCCACCCAACACCCTTAAACCTAACACACTCTGGTCCTCTATTTTTAAACATAACACAAGCATATCTCTGATGTTAGAAATGTCTACAGGTAACCTAAATATCAGATAACCCTCACAACTGTTGCTGTTACACTGTGAACTTCTAAAACCAGCAAGTGGCAAATACAAAATACACAACAGAGCAAAATACAGACTTGAACTATTACTAACCTCGGAAGTGACGTGTGGTGTTACTTCTCCCACAGAAAGCATTTACATGTACCGATTATTTCTTTAGTTAAATAATTTATGAGAAAAGTTAATGCTTCAGGGGTTCGGCTAAAAATCATCCACATTTATTAACAAGGACTGTTTCAAAGGCTGAATTGTTTGTTAGTGTAAAAATACTTCCATGGGTAGTGCTGCTACTGCTCTTTATCCTCCAGTTTTCTCACCCATTTTCCAATTTATCACAAAATAATGTCTGATTATTGATTTTAATGGAGTATTTATTGTATTTATGACCTTATATGTGCTGTAGGTAATTTCTAACTGTTATGCCATCTTACAATGAATGTGACAACTCCTCAAGGCTTACCCCAGGGTTCCAGAAGAGCTCAGCAAAGATCACCAGGTCTGCAGCGTGCAGAGTGACACCCATGTTCGCAGCAGTTATGGACAGCAAGGCCACGCAAGCGTTGGACGAGAACTGAAACTTTTCAACCAACTGCTGTCGCTCCACCGACGGGGTCGTCCCATCAATCCGGATAAAGTCCACACCCTGTTGGGAAAATGAAGCCATGAAGACTTTCAAAGTGCTCCGATTTCCCATAAAGCGACACTAATCAAAAAACTATGAAACCATAGGTTTTGAGTGGGGATGTTAAGATCGAAACACGTTTTTTACAGTTTACCAAAAGTTCATCTTACCTTTGTAACCAGTTCAGTGGCAATATGATCGAGGACTAATTTATGATGGGCAAACACGAGGAACTTCTCCCTCCCAGACTCCAGCATGTCTGTTATATACTCCCTGACAGGGACAAAACAAAATAACGTTTCATAGAAAGATACTGGAATATTTATATGTATGAAGTATTTAGATTAAACCCACTGTGGTTCCATAGTTCTAACAATTTTTTTTTTTTTTTTTTACATTTTAATCTCAATTCACATCCAACATGAGCTGATCTGACGCCCTGATCTCCAGGGTTAGGAAGTGTGCACTTACATGATGGCTTGTAGCTTGGCTTCAGCTGTGTGGTTATAAAAGACAAGGAGCGCTTCCTTCTCCTCCATTTTCTGAAAACGAGATAAGGAGCAGCACAAGATAAGAACTGACAGCAGATTCTGTTTGAAGATTTGATACGACTGCCATTACTCTGATGAGCACTGTGATTATGCACAATCACGCTCAGCAACTCACTCCCATTAGAGTGAAATAAGGCTGGTCTGGAGTATTCAGAGTCATTTAAAGGCATTTTTGTATTTGAGGTCTGAATAAAATCTCTCATGTGAGGAGAACTATATCTTTGCCTAAAGGAAAGAATTTACTTCATGCATTTTAGTCCTAAATATGACAACATACACTTTGAGAACAGGCCGTAATATCTGGAAATATTAAACATATTTTAACTTAACCAAAAAGCCATTCAAGTTGTCATGTTCAGTAAATATGAGATGAGAACAACATATTACAAATGAGTGTGGATTCTCCCACATTTTGATTTGAAGTCTTGAAATTTGACATCAGAAATGTCCCGACCAAAATGTTTGCTATCTGATAAAAGTCAAAACTGTGCTCTTTTTGGGCTCTTCACTATAAAAAAAAATTGCTTAAAAAATTATGAACTGTTTCCAATTTTTGTCATTTATTTGACAAATTTTCCTCTTGCTTCAGTAAGGCTTATTGAACTTGCTGAAGACGAGTCATTTTGCATCTTCTGCTTTGACATGCAATGTCACAAGACATATGGGAGCTCTTGATTTCTTTTTAAAGACTGCAAGGTAACCGCTACAAAAATAAATAAATAAACAGTTAACATCTGTGGCTTACACTGTGATGTTTCTTGGCTAACTCCTTGGCTGCAGCTGACAGAGCAGCTTTTGTGCGAGTATTGATCCCGTCTGTGGTCACTGTGACCACCTTACGCTGTTTGGCAGGAAGCTGAGAGAGGACATCAGATTTAAGGCGGCGCAGCATCAGGGACTCCTCCAACAGCAGCTTTAACTCTCCAAGGTTAGACGAGCCCGAGTAGTCCCAGCCCCAGTTTTTCTGAAAGTAATGGAAGCAGAGATAAAAAAAAAAAAAAAAAAGCTGTTAACAGGAAAGGACGGGACAAAGAAATGACAAATGATTAGTTAATTAGTTTACTGATGTTCTGTTAACAACAGGTGATTGAAATTTCAAACTAAAACAGATTCCTCTGACTTGAGTTACCTCTCTGGCGTCACAGTAGCGCAACCCAAACTCATGGAAGCGAGGGAAGAGTGAAGGTCTGACAGCCAGGATCTGGGTGTAGAGCTCACAAGGTCTGGACATCGCAGGGGTCCCAGACAGGAGTATCACCCTCTTTGCTGCCTGAAGATTTTTTATAGTAGCTCAGATCACACCACTGTTCAATACACTCTATAAATTATGCTTTACATGTGAAAGTTTGGTCCTTACTGTACGACATTTAGTGGTTGTAATACATTTATCAATTGTTCTTATTACCTTTAGCAGAGGTAAGGCAGCTTTACAGCGAGCTGTCTTTATGTTCTTTAGAAAGTGAGACTCGTCCTGTACAGAAGAAAACAGACGTACATTTTAAAAACTAATTTAAAATAATTTGGAAAAAGCATGGTGGCGCAACTGGTAGAGCTGCTGCCTTGAGCAGGTAGTTCAAATCCCAGTCTGGGGACCTTTCTGTGTGGAATTTGCATGTTCACTCCGTGCATGTGTGGGTTTTCTCCGGGTACTCCTGTTTCCTCCCACAGACCAAAAACATGCATGTTAGTCGGCTAATTGGTAACTTTAAATTGTCTCTAGGTGTGAGTGAGAGAGTGGGTGGTTGTTTGTCTCATTTGTCTCTATGTGTCCCTGTGACGGACTTGCAACCCATCCAGGGTGTACCCCGCCCCTCGCACGGTGATGGCTGAACACGGGCACCCCCGCAACCCAAAAAAGAAGAAGCGGGTAAAGATAATGGATAAATGGATGAATTTGGAAACATCTGTTTGATTAACAGCTCACCATAATGAGGACACTGAAGGGGTTTTGATGGGGCTGCTTCCCAACCCTACTCAGCAGGTCATAGCTGATGATGTTGACCAAACCAGATCGCATATCGTCTTTGGCCTTTACCACCACATTGATGCTGTCGGGACTCAGAGAGGGAAGCCAGCGTCTGAAGGCCTACAGACAAGAGTAACATGAAGCTATTTAAACAAAACCGTAACATCCCTGACTTTCTTAATTTAACCTACTTCTTCTTTCACTGCTGGGTTTACACACATTTGACTTGTTAGTGATCATTTTGAATCCATCAGCTAGCAAATAATCAAGACAGCAATGTTTTATTTAATGTGTGTTGAAGCGCAAATGTTCTTGGCAACTTATTTTCTCATTGCCCATTTGCAGCTTAGTTTAAAGACACAGAGTTATACTTTCTATGCAACACCAATATCCCCCAAAATAAATAAAACATGCATTACAGTCCAGATAAAAACAAACCCTGACAAATTAGGCATCCTCTGTAATGGGAAACCTGTGCTAAACTAGTCTATGATTTCAGCTTCTGATTGGAAGATCGGGTTTGATCCAAAGTTTTTAGGACAAACCATTACGTCAACAGAAACGTAGACAATCTGTTGAAGATTGTACTGATGCAAGTACCGGTAAATAAAATAAAATAAAAGCTACAAAACAACACTTGAGAAAACAACTAAAATCACTAACAAAATCCTGATTTTAATGCCTTGAGAAGGTTTTGTACATAAGAATGTGTCAAACTTTCCAGTTTGTTGTCAAACATGATTAAAATTTAAAAATTTCAAACCAGCAGACTGCAGGTCTAAACATGTTCTAAATATATTTTATAAAAAGACAAATTAGATATAAAAATAATGTTCACATAATCGATAACGTTAAATAAAAATCGAAGCAATAATCAGTACCATTTAAGTAAGGAGCAATTTTACAGCTGAATGTTTTTACCTCAGCCCATGTGAATCGTACAGACGATGGAGTCACCACCAATAAAGGCCACTCGTTCCTGTAATAAGCTGCGATGCAGATGGCCTGTACCGTCTTCCCCAGGCCCATGTCATCAGCCAGGAGGAGGCGGCCTTGCTTAGACACCGCAAAGCTGCAACCATGCAAAACATGTTCAAAATAAGAACTAAAGTACAAAAGTACTGACAAATTTTAAAACGGTTGCACAAGACAGAGAAAATGATAATAACATGGAATTATTTGGTATTGAGTTATTGACTATACAATGCAGAGGAAGCAGTACCGGCTGCCCAGAGATACCTACTTGACTCCCTCCCTCTGGAAGGGCATCAGGCTGGAGGTGAGCGAGGGGTCGATGTTAGAAAGGTCTGCCTCAGGGACAGCTAAAGACCTGGCCCCAGTCCCATCAAAGCTGGCAGAGAAGGCCTGGATTACTGCCCTGGGAAGAGGCTCCACCTCCACTGCTGCTATCCCACGGAGCAGATCCACTGAGTAAGGAACACAGCACACTTAGACAAGATGGCAAATGACAAAAAGAAACAATGAAACGGTGTTACTCACTTAGTCTTTTGTAATCCTCAAGCGCAAAGCTCCACTTTCTGGTGGCCACATCTGCAACACAAGCAAATAGGTTTAACCTATAAGAAGCAATACATCAACAATTGAAAAAAGTTGTGATTTTTACCATAGCTTTTGGTTGGCATTTGCTTAAACACTGCTATGACTTCAGCATGGTAAAGGATGTCAACCTCAAACTTTGTTCGAGACACCAGGATGCACTGCCCCCGTACAGTGGCCCCAGGTTTCTGCCATCCGTTACAAAGTCTCAGCAGCGCCGACAGGGCTGCACCGTCACAAGGTCGGCTGGAAGCTGTAACATCCAACGCTTCCACTCCCTCCAGAGGCCTCAAAGACACAGAAGGAATGGCAGCTGCCTGATCCACTGCAACATAAGGTCAAGTACAAAAACATCTCAATTGATGCAACTCGGATTGCTTTAAAAAAGGTGCGCGAGTTTTATCGGCAGATCCCCGTACTTAGCTGTCCATAGTCATCCAGACTGAAGTTCCATGTTTTTGTTGTTGGGTCTAAAGCAGAGAAAATATTGTGCTATTCCATGAGTGTATACTTGAGATTACAATTTAACCTATACATACAGAAAACAAATTTTTATTTTGGATCATCTTCTCCATGACTGTGGGTCTTGTTGCCCTGGCAGGATCTTACCATAGTTCCTTGACGAGATGGATTTGAAAACAGAAATAAGCTCTACATGGTAGCTTACTTCCACTCTGAAACGGTTCTCTGCATGAGGCACACACTTCCCCCTGACAGAGATGGCAGGCTTCTTTGCAGGTACAGCGGTCAAAGAAGTGCAGGGCGAAGGCAGATGCACTGCAGAAACGTGTGCAGATTTGTTGGCTTGCTTGTAAAAGGAGCTAACTACACTTCCAGAGCTGCTGCTGGAGGTGACGGTAGATTTAGGCTGACCTCCACCACACAAGACAGGACCGATCAGGTGTTGATCTGTCTGAAGATGAGAGTGGCTTTAAAATACAAGAATTATGCAAAGCTTTACTGTAAATTATTCAATTCCTTTCACTTTTAAGTGCATAACTCACCTGTTTGGAAGAGTTTTTCAGAGCATTTTGGTTGATTTGACTGCCTGCCCCAGGAGGCTGCTGAGGTTGCAGGGTTTGGTTGCTGAAGCTCTGAAAGTCCTTCTTAAAGGTTGGTGGACCACTGCGCTTAGATGCAAAGTTGGAAGTTATGTGAGCAGCAGGAGCCAGTGAAACCCCCTGTTTGGGAGGCTGTGCGTGGACTGTAGTGCCATTGAACCCGGCTGAGGGTTGCTTGCTGGTGCCAGTAGTTTGTCCAAGTCTTTGGGCTCTCCGCTCCAAAGCTTTCCGTCGGTTCTCCTCAATCTTTCGCTGCTGCTCCGCAGTCAACTGACTGGACATGTTCGCCGCTAGACTCCAACCAGCACTCCTTAAAAACTGAGCTCACCTTCAAGTTAAATTATCTATAAATGATAGATCCATGGAGCGTTGACTTTGACGTGAAAACAAACAACGTTAGCCGCGCAGCTTGAGGCTACAAAAGTTAGCAACCAAACATTTCAGGTTGTTTACATTAAATCTTGCATAAAAGCAGGAATTCAGTTTTGGCTGCTTAAATGATAAACAATAGTATCTAAACTGCAGAAACTGTCAGATTAAAAAAAAAAGTAAGCTAGATAAAGTACCAGTCACTTGCTGCTAACTTTAGTCGCTGGCTACTTCAGAATCAGCCGCCCAGGAAGTGACGTATTAAAACATATCGGCACGTGCGACAGACAAGGAAGTACCGTTAATGTTAAATATTTCATTTTACTATACAGTACAGTATATACTTTCACTACTCTGAAAGTTGTCGGTTTGGAGTTTCTTATTTACTTTTTTTTAAATTATTATTATTATTTGATGACATATACTAAAGACGATGTTATCTCAATGCGCAAGCGCCAACTGGAACAAACGCCGGTGCATTAATGCTCTTGTTTACATTTTTAGGTTATTTCACGTAAGTTTTGGATCATAATTGGTAGAAAATATATTCAAGAGTAATTCTGAGCATATCTATGTGACGGTGAGTACCAATTCTTTAAAAAAAAAAAATTCCTCCAATGATTCCTTAAAGCTTTTTTTCCTCCCAAATATTCAACCTTTATTTATACAGGTTAATCCCATTGAGCCATGGGGGCTCATTTACGAGAGACCTGAATATATATATATACACTCTTACTGATATATACTGGAGATATTAGCTTGACAAAAAAATTAGGCTATTTCTATTTAAAGGGGAAAAAAAGTGCTACTTTTCATTTATTCAACCTTTAGACAGGTTAATCCCATTGAGCCTCGGGGACTCATTTACAAGAGAGACCTGATTTATTTAAGAGTGATAGGTCAAAGTCCAACCTTTCAAGGTTCTTTGTCATGCACACCACATGCGGAACGTGGTGGAATGAAATTGTGTACATAGAGTCTCAGTTACATCCAACAAAAGTATAAAATGTAAAAGAAAATCTAAAAAAAAAAAAAGCTAAGTCTGGTCCTCTGGACATTAAAAAAAAAACAGTAGAAACATTTCGTCTTTTGTCCGAAAGACTTCCTCAGTCTGAGGTGCTATATTCAGCTCAGTCTTATAAACAGCACCCTCTCACCGTGGATCAACCAGTTTGCTGCTGACAGCCAAAACCAGCTGCTCACATGATCAAGGAGAACCATCAGCCTAATGATGAATCATTAGCACCTGATGGTTGCTATTCACAGAGGAACACCTTGTAACTGACTTTCCTTTCCTCCATTGATTACGGTGACATTATCTACATGAACGCTCCTACAAGCTCCCTTCAGACGCTGGATTCTGTCTATCACGGTGCACTAAGATTCATAACTGGCTGTAATTATCGTACCCACCACTGCACCCAATGCTCCAGCGTAGGATGATTGTCTGACTGGGGTTTAAACAGTGCAGAGTAAACAGGTCTGGCAGACGAGGTGCAGGCGTCGTCAATCAGCTGATTAGATGCAGAGTCGACAAGCAAGAAAGAGAGTGGAAACTGAGAATCCCACAAGTGTAAAAACAATACGCCGAACAGCAGCACAAACATGAGTCTGTGTGAGCAGATGAGTACAATGAACACAGCAACATGAAACAGATCAGCAGCATCATGACGTGATTCTTCACAGTGATTATCCTGGTTAGAGATTCATGAGTCTAACAGCCTCAGGATAGAAGCTGTTCCTCAGTCTAGTGCAGGGGTGCCCAAATGGGGCCCGGCCAAACTGTCCTCATTATTATATTAAAATTTCCTTTGAAGAATCAATGTGTTTACACTAACTCATTCCAAGTTTAATGCTAGATGGAAAGTTGGCCCAGTGACTAGTGTAATGATGCTACACAGCTGGAGTGACTAATTTGTGCCTTTTGTTAAATTTTAATAATTTATATTTTATTTTGACAGACTTCATACTGTCTCTCAGCAGTTTCTTGAAGCTGAATAACATTTCCTTTGACAAAGCTGAGCATCATGTAGGTGCCCATCACACACCCTTCTTGTGCACCCCTAAATTTTAACTCAGCGTCTCTGAAAACTCAAGAAACCATCATTAGGATTTTGTATAGAAACAGTTCTCAAACCTTATATTCACCAAAATATTGAATAAATGTTGAATAAATATGGAATAAATGACAACATTCTCAAACAGGTCGGTAAAATCTATCAATTTTTTTGCACGAGTCACACCACCTGTCAATCAGTCCAGTAGGCATGTCAGCAACTGACCAGTCAGCGACCTCAATTTGTCCTGAAGTGAACGTCCCTTACCTGCAGAGCTGCAGCGGTGTTG
>JAVCKU010000150.1:10943774-10955099 GCA_032273985.1 Hypsolebias coamazonicus | reverse complement strand
GTCGGTACCGGGGCTTGAACCGGCGATCTTCCGATCACAAGCTCACCTTCTTAACCTCTGCGCCACCACTCCCAAATTTCATATTAAGTAATAATAATAAAAATATATAATCTTGTCTCTCTAAATAAAGAAAACAGGTCTACGATTGACAGAATAAAAATATTTTTGATGCAGAAAGTCAGAGTCTTTAGATAGAAAATGGAGTCTCGGCAGGATATATGCATATTGTTCAAGAGGCACTCAGTTTAAAAGAATAAGGCCATTTTGACCCAAGAGCAGCAGGAGGGTTTGAAAGACAAACAAGCTTCAGTGCTCAGTTAATAATTTCTCATGTAAATTTTTAAAAAGGAGACTTTCATCAAAAGGTCATTCAGTTACTTTCTTCTTACATTCTAACATGAATAAATGATTGGAATGAACTAACATATACTTTTTTTAATCAAGTTTAATAACAGTTTTGTCCCAGTTAGACTTGTTTATTTTTTTATTTTTATTTTTTTACTTTAACGTGGCGGCTCATTGGTCTGCGACTGTTGGAGACTGCTTAGTCACTCAAAATTGCAGGATAAAGAAAATATACAGATTTTCCATCCATCCATCCATCCATCCATCCATCCATCCATCCATCCATCCATCCATCCATCCACCTGCTTTTCCATGCAGGATTGCAGGAAGCTATGTCCAGCAGCCATTCGGTGATGGGGTGCAGGTTGTCAGTCCATCAAAAGGCCAGTTATTTTCCCTGCTGCAGTCTCATTGAATTCTGAGTGTTTGCAACCAAACAACCAGCCATGTGTCAATGTTTCTGAACACCAGTTCTTAAACCTGTTCACATTAGTTTGTTGTCCAGCTACACTTAAACTGCTGTGTACTACTCACCGTGGCTGCTGCACTTTATTTCTGATTTAATTTGCTGGAGTGTGCTTTCAAAATGAATATAGACAGATTTGAAGCAATTTTTCAAACAATATTATTTACTAACTGCATGAGTTTTAGATAATGGACGTGAGCAGTGGATGTTTTCTGTCAGAGGAGAGCTCCCATGGCAGGTGTTACAATACAGCTCTGGTGCTCTCGAGACAAGTTGGAGACACCCTCAACAAAATCCAAGCTGGTCTGAGACGTCTGCGAACACCATGTGCCTGTTTTGGGAGCAAATCTCAAAACTTGAGTAACCGGACTGAGCCCCTCTGCGAATTAATGTGAGCACGGCAAGACAGTCTGGAGACTCCCTGGCGAAAGCTGTTTGCCAACAAGTCGCGGTCCAGTGCGATACTTTTACACAAAGAAAGTTCTCAGGATTTATATTTGTTTCACTGCAATGTCGAACGCATATATTTACAATTTTACAGCACACAAATGTTTATTTCACCTAATTACAATGAATTACGACTCAGTCTAAAAGATGACGTTGACCATGTCTAGAAATATTGAACATTTTCTTGTATTTTAAACAAGTTATTAATAAATTGGTAACCACCCTTTAGTTTTAATGACGTACTAAATAACCTGTTTCCTTTTTAAAGAACATCAAAATATTAAAAAACTCACTGGTAGTCAGCCTTTTCCCCCCATTTAGAAAAAATAAAAAGTCTCCTTTTGTGTTATTAGGGCAGCCACGCAGATGAAGAGCTGGACTCTTCTGTCCTTTATCTCACTGCATAAAAGACAGCAGATAATGAAAGAACTCGTCCTAGTGGCTGACAAGTGTGGAAAATACACAGAAATGCAGGAACAACTCATTACAGTCCAACACTTCAAAGCATTACAGGCATGGCAAAAATCAAATGGCACCTCTGGCATCGCTGCTCGTGCACGCCACCTGGAAACAGACACAAGTATTAATAATAATAACGACGACAAGAAGGAGCCTTCAGGTTAACAACACTTTGGAACTTCATTAATGTCACACCCCATCAACGAGGACAGGAACACGAGAAGGAGATGAATAAAATATGAGCATTACATTTTAAATCTGCAGGTGCATTATTGTTTGATAGAGCTTTGACAAAAATCACCAGCTGGTTCTGGAGTTCCTGAAACAGTCGGGCAGAACAACTGAAGTGAAGATAACTTCTAATCCAGCTGTGTGTTGCGTTTCCTTGAACCCAGCAGTAGATTTATTGTGTCGTTTCATGCTTGTTGCGCGGTGTTCGTCTATAATCTCCACGTTTCATCTGCTAATTACAGTACTCCAACAGCAATTTGGTGTATCAGTTCACCTCTGGGCTCAGACTTTGTAATTATTACTGACATGGTGTCCATTGTGAAACTAAAAGACAAGGCGTCATCATTGTTTTCTCAGAAGCTCCACAGCACATTCTGCAGCGCATACAAAGTACCGCCTTCAAAAAAGTACACAATATTTCCCATGGCCTCCTCCAACACATCTCATTAATGCTTCGGCGAGTCGATAGCACTTCATTCCATCCCCTCTGATTAATATGCACATTTTTAATCTTTCACCAGCCTTCCTTTTTCCTGTGGTCTGTGAGTTGTTGGTTTGGGTGGAGTCCAGATATGGATCTGAGGTGTAAATGAGAACGAGGAGAATGCAGCTCCGTTTGGACAGAGAGATGAGCGTATTTCTGTATGCTACAGGCAGTGTGGACATTACTTATCCTCTATTCTCTTTTGGCCTCTAGGTTGTCACATAGAACGAGTCAGCCAGGATCTGATCTGACAGTCCACCTCCAAAACACTTCCATCCCCAAGGCTTAGTCAAGACAGAGTAAAGAAGGGAGGAGAAACGGCAGAGCTTTTTCCTTGAAGCATCCCTCTAAAAATAACTGAGAGAGGCAACCACTGAGAGACAACCGTATTCTAATTTAATATAACTCCATACAAAGAAAGACGTATGTAATTGAATCCTTGTACGTTTTTTTTTGGTGCTATGGTTTTTAAGGGGATGGTTTTAGCTTCTCTCTGCAGAGCGCAGCAGAGGAAAAACACTAGCCACACATGGGAGTTACCGTAAATGCTAGAAAAGCAGTGCCACCTAAAATGAATTACAGTAAAAGCTTGAAAAAAAAAAAAAAAGCACACCACCTAAAAATAACTACTGTAAATGCAGGGGAAACCATGCTGCCCAAAATGTATTACTCTAAATGGTAGAAAAGCTGCTTAATGATAAATTAAATACCATAAGTGACATAAAAGCTGTGCCACCTAAAATAAATTTAGCTAAATGTGGGTAAAGGTGCATTTATTTAAATAAAATACCAAAAAGGAGGGCAAGTGCAAGTAACATATTTATGTAGGCCACAGTATATTCACTGGTAGTCTTATCTGGACCAGTCTGGGCCCAAATAAGACTTAATTTAGGTCCAGCTCAAATGATGCAGTTTGTAGAGCCTAAGGTCAGTGACCAGTCGGATCAAGACCCAGCTAAAAGTGGATTGTTGACCTGGATTCGTTCCGACGCAGCAGATTACTCGTTAACCAGGACTAAACCCAATTTTTCCAACTCTGACATAATTCCAAAAGCTATCTAAAACAGGTAAGCTATTATTTATTCTTAATCGTTCTAGAAACTCACAAAAAAATCTAAACTATCCCTTTAATATGAGTTTCAGGATTCTGTTGTTTTAAAAGATCAGGTTGTCAGAAAATTATCAATTATTTGAAAATGCGTAAATTAAAAAAATAAATAAAAATCTAAAAACAATTATAAAATGAATTATTTTTGTGTCACTGTATTTGTAAAACGTAAAAAAAAACAACCCAGAAATCAATACTTTTAGAGGTGTCACCTTATGACTAATTGTGCATGAAAATTGAAAAGATTAACAGCTTAAAGTACCAAGACATGGCAGAAATATAGTACCGGTACAGTATACAGTATTCAGTATAATAAACAGCCAATGTCAAATAAAATTACTCAAATTTTGTCTTCTACCGTAAGAATTTTTAAAAATTAAAATCCTTTTCAAACAGTAGACATGTTTCAACCCATTATGGGTTCTGTTTAGATAAAGGTCAGAGAAAACCTTTAAAGGGGCTCTGTTTTCACTGCATGCTGTGTTTGCTTTATTCAGTCTTCAGCCTTCAACCTTAACCTGCTTTATTCAAGAATGAGAACATTTTCTGCTTTAGAAGACAGATTTTCAGGAAATGTTCATGATACAAACGATCACACTGAAGTGCTTCTATTGTGCTCTTTATGCACACTAAAAACTGCTGGGTTAAAAACAACCCAAGCGTTGGGTCCATTTTGGAATGACCCACTCTGGGTGCTTTTAACTCAGCAGGTTTGGCTTATTAGATGGACTGGGCCAGGTTTTATACACAAAAACGTGGTTAAAATGGCTGATGTGTGTAGTGCTACAAATTACAACTTGGGTAGTTTGTGTTAGCTAGCTGGAGCTACCTTTTTTCATTCATTCAACCTTTATTTATACAGGTTGGTCTCACTGAGCCTTGAGAACTCATTACAAGAGAGGCCCATCTAACTACTAGCATCAGCTAACTAGCACCAACTAATGTTATTTTGATGAACCAAACTCACTGTCTAGTTCAAGCCGACTGGGTAAAAGTCATCATTTTACACTTTTACCTTTACTACATCCTAAAGCAGAGGTCCAGTCTGGTCTGATTTGGTCAACTTCTGGTTTAAAATGATGGACTGTGAAGAATGACTCCAACCTGACCAATTTTTTTGATCCATTTGGCCCAACCAACCCAACCTGTGGCCCAACAGCTTCAACCCAGTAACTGAGTTATTAAAATAATCCAGCATTTTTTAGTGTGTGTTAAACCTGTATGATTTATTGCAGCTTTGATGAAAAACAAAAGCTTCCACTCCAAAATCACAACAGGGACAAAACACTGGTTTATTTATTTATTTATTTGTTTGTTTATTTATTTTCTGAGGTCAAATCAGCATCACTCTTTCTGTATGGCTCTGCAGTATAAAGTAGTTGTTTCAAACTCAGTCAAAACAGAGACCAAAAAAAAACAAACAAAAAAAAAAACCTTGGTCCTATAGTCTACTGGTATCTCAGTCAATGTTTATTGAGTAAAAATATAACTTGGCCTTGTTTTTACAGTTATTTGTGTAGAAATATGAGTTATGTTTTCCATAAGACATGTAATTTAAATTAAACAGGAACCCAAAAAAAAAAATCAAATTCAAAAGGACACGTCAATAGCACTTGCTCTCTATCAGATGTTTTCTTTCATTTCATGGTAAAACTTTCTAATCGTATCCATCAAATCAGCAACAAAATTCTTAATGAAAATCTGAAAATGCCTCTACTAATATTTGTCTTTAAAAATACAAATGAAATCTGTGAAAAATAAATGAAATAAAATTAGACAGACTGCTCTGATACACATTAACACAAGCCAGATATTTTACATCTTTTCTTGGCTTCAGTGGTTTGACTGGTCCTGTTTAGTTGCTCCAAATTACAGATAAATTTAAACTTAATTTGTTTGACCTAAAAAAAAAATTGGCTCTTGCGGTGTGAAGTTTCCACTAACTTTGCTTAGTTTTGAAGCAAAATTATAGACCTGCTCTCAAACGTTTAAAATATTATCACATAGTGCTAAAAAACTGTAAATAGGGCCAAGTCTGGCCTGTGGGCCTTAATTTGACACAACTGGTCTACCAGTTTTCTGTATTTGATATCATTCAGGACGGCTGCGCTGCGTTTGTTGGGCTTGAAAGATAAATGTGATATTTTTACATTTTGAGACGAGATAGAAGCTGTGAATTCATAAAATTATAGGAGAAACTTGTTTCCATTAATGCACTGCTGGCCTAATGGTCCTTATAAAAGCCTCATTATGGGTCATTATGGGTAAAATATTAGAAATGATACAAAGTATGATCCTCTATTAGGAACTTTCTCTTCTGGACACCTTTTCCTCCTCTCTTCTTGAAGACTGTGAAAACCCACAAATAAAACAGTTCTCATGATTGTTTATTATCAGAGAGTGGTCACTTTAAAAATCACTTTGTTTCTGTGTTGGCCAGTTTGAGTCACTAAAATTCCCCTCGGTTAGAGTTAATAGAGTTCACTGGCATTGATTCCAGGCTCTTATGTGCAGAGGCAATCCTAATTTATTTTCACGTCATTATATATACATTGGTAGGGATCCAATTTTATAAGGAGCAAATTAGATGTACTGAGTTGTTTTGGGATAATGCAGCCAAAGCAATTCCCCTTGTCTCAATGCATTGCATTGTTTTTCTCTGAGTGGACAATTTGATCAGCAAAAAGACATTTAGCCACCACAGTTTGTTTTTTTTAATGCGTGGGCCGGGGTGCCACGTTTGTTATCGGCCTCTCTTGCTTCCTTCAGCCTCGGTTGTACTGGAGTGGTCCAAGTCTCAGCTCTTGGCTGCAATCAGGCCAGTCGCTGTGAGCGTCCTGAGTCCCACTGGACACGACAGAAGTGTTCTGGTCCTGCTGCCAATACACTCCCACCCCGGCCATCTGTAGACAAGCCTTTTCTCCTGCAACTCCCCGAATTTTCCCTCTCTTCTCCTCCAACAGGGCGCTGCTCCATCTGTCAGAGATGTCAGCACAATGACGGAGAAATATCTTCTAAACTTGCTGCTTTTTTCCCCCTCTCTCGTGCACGTTTCTGTTTCAATCGCCATGTATTAAGGAAAGAACTGACCTTCACATTTAAAGCCTCGGCTTACAGGAGAGAGAAGAGATTTCTTACACCAAGACGGGGTTGGCTAATTTATATTTACCTTTTTTTTTTCCCTCTGTCACATTAAGATTAAAACACCCACACGAGAAGCTCCTGCTGTGATTTTATTGAGCCAAGTTTCTTAAGCGCAGGTCAGGAGTAAAACAGGTGGTAGACGTGCATCATCTACATCAAGATTAGTGATATATTTAAAAGAGCTCGGACTGCAGGGTGAAAAATTACCAAATGATCTTCAGTTCAGACATATTAGGGCTTAATGCTTAAAGAGGAATACTTAAAGCTGATCATCCAAAGTGCTTCCGTGAAAAATGTGGGATGGAAAATTTAATTAACTCAATTGTTGCACTTCATTTGAAATGATTTGAGTGTTTCACATGATGACTAAATGAACCAAAACCTTTAGTTAATATCTTTGCACTCTCTTCATTATAACAAAAAACTTAAAGAGCACAAAAAAAAAATCATTTTAATGAGCTAAAATGAACAATAACTTCATCTGCATTCAGGGGATGAACTAAAGTTATTTTAGCCACTGTGCTAAAGGAATAGTTCAGATCTTCTGAAAGTGGGGTTTTCTAAGGTTATGAAAAAATTACATCTCACCTGTCGTATAGCTCTTTGAATGACCTCCGTTTGGGGAAATAATGTGTAATAATAATAATTTTGGCAAGTCTCCAGTACTCTCCTTGCTATCTTTTGTGGATGCAATGTACTGTAGTCTTTATATATTTTCACACATTTCTTTCTGCTCGAATCTTTATCATGTCTTTGTATAATAAATGGTAAATTATGATGAAAAAATATAATTTCCTATCATCAGTTACACATTTAAAAGTTATTTATACTGAATTCCTGTCAGTTTATCCACTACCAAACTCTCTATCTCTTAACTGAGGTCATTCAAAGAGTTATCTACAACAGGTAAAGTATTTATTTTACAACCTTTTCACAAAACCCCATTTCAAAAGACTCCCAGTTTGTGATACTACAGTATATTTAAACAGAAAGCACATGCGTTGTTCTGCTGTTTGGTAAGATCAGTCAACCAGGGTGTGATTGTCAGTAGGTAGTGTTACAAATAAAACGTCTTGACAGTGAGTTTAAAAATGTCTCAAGATTAAACCCCCATGAAAAATTTGTCCTTTTTTAAACAGCCTATTAAAAAAATCATAGACGCAGGATGGTTGAGCACAAAGTCAACAACGTCTCAAAGAAAAAAAACGTGTTCAGCAAATACAAACTGAAGGAACGGGAGTGCTTTTTTTATGTGTACATTTGGTCAAAAGTTGCACAAATTAGCCACAACATTAAAGTGTCTGTGACGTTAAAAAAATCATAATAAATATAAGTACATTATTGAAAAGCTAGCATTAAGAGACATATTGAAAAAAGATTTCATGCCACTGAGATGAACATTTGTTGAGATATTTGCATGTGAAGTAACAGGAAGTGATGTCAAAGGGGAACACCTGCATGTCAACATTGGTGTAATGGCTAACAAAGCAGACTGTAGATTACTTTGAGTCACAAAGACCAGGGAGTTTCTCTATGGTGTCGCTTCCTTTTTCACTTTGGCTAATCCAAAGTCAAAAGAAAACACGTCAGTTGGTAAATAAATTGTGGAAGATCCTGTGGATTATGCCAAATTTCCCAAATATCAGGATGTTTTCTTCCACTTTTTGTATGTGTAGGACATTCACGTCACAGGCACTTTAAATCTAGCTGTCTTGTGCTTTCCAAAATCCTTCTAACCCATCCAGGTTTTGTCTCTGAGGGTTCAGTGGTGTCGAGTTTTGGAACTTTTGTCTTTTAGGTCCATATTTTGAGCTTGATCTGGTACATCCCATGGATGATTTAATCTGATTAAGATCCATGAAATTTAGTGACATTTCATGAATTTCACAATTCATGTCTTAAATGATCCATGGCAGAGGGGGACTATACGTTCATGACAGGAACTGTGGGTGTATCAGATCTGATAAGTGACATTTTCCTCATCTTTTAGATGTTTTAAGTTCCTTTATCGAGCTGCCGTTTAGAAGTTCAGCGCAGTATTTTGCCGCTTAGTTACAGTTTGTTCTTTCACTGAAGCTTTAGACTCTAATCCTGCGCAATCAATGGTGCTGGTAATCAAGTACTTTGCCTGTCAACTAGGTGTAAGGAAAAGCTTTCATTTCACACCTGACTGAATGCTGTGCTGGAAGGCTGCTGCGCCGTGCTGTGCACTCCATGTTTGTGTGTTTGTTTGTTCATACGATGCCCTTTAAAAACCTATTTCAATGCAGGAAGGCTGTATAGTATATTTTGCATCCATGAGGGGGCTATAGGAGGGTAAATATAATATTATATATATACTACCAAATAAAATAGTGCAGCATTTATAAAACTGACTGATTATAACCATTTGATTGTCCTTTTTAGCAGCAGGAGGTAAATATAACACAGTGTTCACGCGCTGAATAGAAGTGTCAGGTCCTGATTGAATCTCTGTTTCTTGTTCAGGGGGAGCTGCTGAGCCCGTGTCGCTGCAGCGGGTCGGTTCGCTGCACCCACCAGCCATGCCTCATCAAGTGGATCAGCGAGAGAGGTTCCTGGGCCTGCGAGCTCTGCTACTACAAATATCAGGTCATTGCCATCAGCACCAAGAACCCGTTACAGGTGAGGCTTCAGGAGCAAAGAGCACCGCTGCAGAAATGTTTTCAGATCAAATCTTTCTTTGTGAGAATTCAAGTTTAGAATTGATGGAAGATAAAGGCAAAGCCCTAACAAGTAAATACTGTATGTGTATTTTACCTTGTTTTTTTTATTTTTTATAATTTTTTTATTTCTGATTATTATATCAACATTTATGTGCAACATGCAGCAATACCAAAAACTCATCTTTCAGGAGTCACACAGTGTAAGATGCAGCTCTACTTTTGCTTTGATCACAAACCAAGTTAAAAAAATAAAAAAATTAAGCGTTTTGATTAAACAAGAAGTTTCTCTTTGATCTTTTAAAGAGAAAGATTGCAGTTTTCTCACGATTTTTGCCTTGGGTGGTATGACAGAAGGATTTGTGAGGGGAATCTTTCAGGATGTTTGAAATTCTGCTTTTCAGTTCTTTTTTTTATTTATTTTTAATCTAATTATGAAATAAATCTGACAATCAGCCTAATTAACTTAACACACTAATACTCCCATTCATTCCTTCAAACTAATTGTTTTATTCAGAGATATTGTCTTTGCCTTGTTGAGTTTTGTTTTAGTTGGGGTGGGGGGAGATTCAGCAAAGTTAAAACATAAGCTAACAAAATTATATTTTATATGAAATTGCAGTGTGAACGATGAGCGCTGAATTATTTTGCTGACATTTGTTGAAGAAGCTGAACTTGATAAAGCAGAAAGAAACGGGTAACAGCTAAAAAAAAAAAAAAAAAAAAAACACTAACTAAATGCTGAAAGAAGCAAAATGTTACTTAAAAAGCCAAAAGTAGCAGAATGCTAAATAAGAGCTACAAGTAGTAAAATGTTAGCAAAAGCAGTACAAGGTTAGCTAAAAGCAAAAAGTAGCAAGAGGCTAACTAAAAGTAGCAAAAGGCTTGCTAAAAGATAAAGTTGCAGAAGGATAGCGAAAAGTGGCAAAAGACTTGAAAGAAGTTAAAAGTAACAAAAGGCTAGCTAAAAAAATAAAGACTTGCTAAAAGTAACAAAAGACTAAAAGTTAAAAATACCAAAGGCTAGCTAAAAGCTAAAAGTAGAAAAGGGCAAGCTAAAAGTGTCAGAGAGCTTAACTAATAGCTAAAAATATTTTTAAAACTGGCTAAAGGAGAAAGTATCAAAAGGCTATTTAGAGGCTGTAAGCAACAAAAGGCTAACTAAATGCTAAATGTAAAAATATGCCATCTAAAAGTATAAAAAAGTAACTGGTAGCTAGTAGTGTTGGATAAAAATATCCTCCATTCATCTTACTTATTCAAAGAAGTCACAGTCGATGACAGGAGAAAATTTTATACACGCATGGATCCCAGTCACGAGCATCTGCCACGAGCAGTGTGAGAGGCTTGATTTTATATGCTTATCAGCTCCTCCAAGCTCACAGACAGACTCAGAGGCGAACTCGGACTGCTGCATCTGCAGTATCAAATCAGCTCCTCGTCCAGCTCTCTGCTAACTCAATGGTTCATGGGCAGTTAACATCTCAGCCATAGTAGTTAAAAACATCCATAAACCTTGACCACAATTCCCTAACAAAACACATCAACGGGCTAGTTAGAAGCTAAAAATAACAAAAAGCTCACAAAACCCCAAAAAGTAGCAAAATGCTATAGCTCAAAGAAAAGTGCAGAAATACTAGTGAAAGCCTCAAAAAAAAAAAAAAAAAAAGAAAGAAAAAGAAACTAGCTAAACGCTATTTTAAAAATCAAAAGAGAGCAAGTTTGCTGGAGCATATTTTTATGACTTATAAGAAGGTAAACATTCTCTCTCTTGATTAGAGATTACAGAGTAAATATGTTAATCACGATAAAGAGTCATCAGAACAGAATGACTTTTCGAGACAACGATTACTGGCAGATGACTTTAGGTCAGAGGTAGTAAAATCCAGTGGTGGGATGTAACTAAGTACAAGTACTTTGTTACTGTACTTAAGTACATTTTTCATGTATCTGTACTTTA
>JAVCKU010000150.1:10910033-10923391 GCA_032273985.1 Hypsolebias coamazonicus | reverse complement strand
TCCCAACAAAATGTTTTTTTTTTTTTAAACCAATCATGATTCTTTCATGCAAAGCACAAATCAGGATCACGACGTTGTCGATCCTGCAGGAAAGATTTACCGAACTCGTGACATCCATCCTGGCGTGTCAAGGAGAAATCTAGGACGAGTAAGCCAGCAGAGCTCCCCGCTCACCTCAGCTCTTTAACAGGTGGAGATAATGTGCATGTGTGGGGGGTAACACACTCAGATGAAAGTCTTTAAATTGTGTAAAATTTAAAAAGAGGAATGTTTTACGTCTTTTACACACTTGTTTGAGATCGCAGCCATTTTTTTGTGATTTTTGTAGAAAGGGTTGCCAAAAAAGTGAATTCCTCAACAGATCCACCTCCAGCAGGGCCTTTAAATCTGGATCTAAATCAGATTTAGGCCTCTAATGACAAATTCTTGCTCCGTCCGTCGTGTTCTGCTTTTGAGTTTATGAGTATTGATCTGCTCGCTCCACTTAGAGCCGTGTTCTTATCTAGTAATGGCGCACCGGAGACGAAAACTTCTTCCAGCGCGTTACTCATTCTCCTCCTGCCTCCTCGCTTTCTTTAAGTTCATCTACAAGAACAGGTGCTGCTTGAGTCGCGTTAAATATTAACGAAGCCCTTTTTTTTTTTTTTTTTTTAACGCGCCCATTCAAAATGTGACACAGATTCTCTCCCGGGTAAATTGTGGCACACGAGTTGGCATCATTCGGATGTGATCTCCGTAGCTTCACGAGATGATTGTTAAATATGTGGTTGACTCAAAGAAATCAACAGTCTCTGCAGGAAGTTTTTTTTTTTTCCTTCAACCCACAGAGTTACTGACATTTTCTTTAAGCGCACACAAGAAATCGAGGAAAAATGAAATGACAGTGACTTCTAAAGAACAAGTGATGCTATTTTTGGTAGCACTTTACAATAAGGCTAATAAATAGTCGATACATAGGTTATTAATTTCTCTAAAAACACTTTATAAATATTAATAACTGCTTATTATGCATTAATTAAGGGTGACAGAGACAAAACTGACCAGTTTGTTGCCAAATAGTGAGCCAAATCTGTTCACCTATATATAGATGTTATATTAAACATTTCAGACTAAGTTGTGAGAACAATGAGCATTTGTAAACTTATTTTTATATAATACTAGTTGTAGATATTTTTAATGAAGTGATAAAGTACAATATGATATGCTAAATAATATGTTTAGAAATGCTTATTGTGCTTACAAGGTAGTAACTTAGTCTGAAATGTTTAATATAACAACTCTAGATGAAATATATAGGTGAACAGATTTGGCGCACTATTTGGCAAGAAACTGGTCAGTTCTGTCTCTTTCTCGCCCTTAATTAATGCATAATAAGCAGTTATTAATGATTTATAAAGTGTTTATAGAGGACTTAATAACATATCTAAACTATTTATTAGCCATCTACAAGGGGAACCTTATTGTAAAGTGGTACCAAATTATTTCTCACCGCTGCAGAACCACTTCTTCTACAGGCAGGGGATAGCCAGAACCCTGATCCAAATCAGCTTTAACTGGGTTGCTTGAACACAACAGAGCAGCGGCAGTAGAAAACAGAAGACAGTACTGGTGCTTGTAAAAACAAGCAGCTTGTTGCTCGTTTGTGTATTAGTTTAATCTCAAATACTTAACGTTCTCAACAATAAGCTCGCTGCACATTTTGACTGTATGAAGGCAGGCAACCATGTAATCACCTGTGTTTTTAAAGTAAACCTTATGAACCAGTTAAATTTTAACAAAGATCAGTGGATTAACTGCTGGCGTGAATTCAATCTAAGATGGCCGCCTCTACTAATTGACTATAGCAGGCATGGAAATGTCTATAATTCAATCAGTTTACCAAATATTGAGCTAAATTTGGATTTTTGATGTTCTTTGAGTCAAACATCCAAGTTTAGTTATTTGGTTTGTTTGTTTTGTTTTAGGGAGATCCAGGACTCCCTGGAAAGCCAGGCCCCCACGGCCCTCAGGGTGAGCGCGGACCTAAGGTGGTTTTTATTTTATTATAAACAAGTTATATTTAGCTTTAAAAGCACCAGCAGTGACCTGATCGTTGTTTGTTAGGGTGAGAATGGAAATCCTGGAAATCCAGGGCCACCAGGAGAAAAGGGAATTCAGGTACGTTTTAATTTCACCTCCTGCTAAATAAATAATTATCAAAAAGCCGACACTTAAACCAAGTTCGTCTTCTTTCAGGGACCTGAAGGTGGACCTGGACCAAACGGCGACCTGGTATTTCATGACGCTTCCATTTTTAAATTATATCTTCTTAAGTTGTGAAATGTTCAGATTTTGTTTTTCTGTTTTGGTAAATCTGAGCAGGGCAGGAGAGGAGATCCTGGAGTCAAAGGAGCAAAAGGACCTGGTGGGCAAAAAGGAGTAAAAGTATGTTCACGTTTTAGAGAAATGTTTCATTTTATCTTTTTCATCTTGTTAATTTTGGGTTTGACGCAGTTATTATTATTATTTTTTTTAAACAAACCCTGCAGATTTTAAGCAGCAGTGTGACTCTTTTGGCTGTAGCATGAATTTTCTGATCATTTTAAAAATGCCAAAAAAAAAAAAAAAAAAAAAATTCCAACATTTCCTTGTTCGCTTAACGAACCACCTTATATTGTTTTGTTACAGATTATTTCACATTTAAAGACAACTCTTCACTTGTTTCCTTCATTTCCTCCCACTCCTTCTTCAGTTTTATTCACACTGAGAGATAACTATTAACGTGGTCCAAACTCTCACATGCTCATTTATTTTCAAGGGAGAACAAGGACCAGAAGGAGACCGGGGTCAGCCTGGGGAAGAAGGATTTAAGGGAGCGAAGGTGAGGAGATCATGGTGGGTGGATTCTGACTCAGCTTCATTGGAACTAAGCGGGTCTTGTAGAACCAAAGAAATCCTGAATCTTCACAAAGTGCCAAAATACACAGAGTCTGTTATCAAAGAAGGAGGCTCTCCAGATGAACTATAGGCTTTGAAACAGACTCGTCCAGCGCAGTTTCTTGGCAAGCTCAGAGCGAGTGAATGTGCATGTGGGGGCTGGAGTCGGCGCTGCGTCCAGTAAAAACTTTTCTGTTCCTGTCAGGGAGACCGAGGCCTACCAGGACCGAGGGGTCAGCCAGGAGAACCAGGGCCGCCTGGAGGAAACGTAAGTTGTTAGTGACGTCACCGACAGCAGGTGCTCATTATCAGCCATTGCTGCAAGGTGAAGGTGGACGGTTCTGTTTTCACCTGCGTTTGTGCATGACTGTTAGCGAAATATCTCAAGAACTTCTCAACACATTTTATCTAAACGTGCAAGAAGTTGTCATTGGATAAACATCTGCAGCTGGTTTATTGGAGTCAACGCCATTAAAAGTGGACGCCACAGCTCAATGACTTCATAAAACACTAAAACACCTGCAGTTCAGCCAGTTTGGCAGATGTTAAACCAAATATTTGTGTGGTAGTAGCTGAAACTCCAACCCTAACCAACTCTGAGTGATAAAAGTTAGGACGACATCTTAGTTTAAACTTGGTAATTAATTATTCGGAGTCTACGCTGTTTGTTAGCAAAATATCTCAAGAACAACTGAACTGTTTTTAACGAAACACACAGAGAATAATCATTTGGTTTACTTCTATGAAGGAATAACTACTGGAGCCAACCCGATATAAGATGGCCTCTACAGCTAACATCCTGAAAAACACCAAAACGCTTATAATTCAATCAGTTTTACGGATATTTACTTGAAAATTGGTGGTAGTATCTGAGACGTATTCGCAACATAATACCTTTTTTTTTTATAAAGGTTTGACCTGAACAGCTACAACTTTATTTTCTCAACAGATGTGCATTCCTTTAAGAAACGCAAGATATTTAATTGGTGGAGTTTGTGTTTTGAATTTATGCAATTTTTTTTATCCTGCTTAGGGCACTGTGGGAAATCTAGGAGAACCTGGACCAAGAGGAGATCCTGGTCCACTAGGTCCAAAGGTGAGACACCAATAAATCAACATTGATGTGTAAATTTTGACTCACTGATCGTTTCTTCTTCTAAAGGGCGATAAAGGCAGAGCAGGATTCAGCTATCCAGGACCGAGAGGATCCCCTGTACGGTTTTCCTTTTCAAGTGAAAGATTTCCTGCTCGTCATGGATGCTCGTTCAAACTTAATTGTTTCTTTTTTTTCAGGGAGATGTAGGTGAACGAGGTAAGAGAGGGCCCAGAGGAACCAGAGGAGAATGTGGCGCTAAAGGGGAGCCTGGAAAGAAAGGACCTCGAGGAGAACCGGTAAGAATAACAGCATGTCCTAAATAGAAACGCAGTTTTGAAAGTAAGCAGAGATGTTGTCCAGATATGCGAAGAGTGATGTTTATGGAGCTCTGCTGAAACAGGAAGAAAACCCTTATCTGAAAACGCTTGCTGTGCAGGCTGCTCGGCATCCATCACTTAATGGCTTGTTTCACTCAAGAAGCACTTAAAGCACTCGCCTATGTGCAAAAGTATTTTTTAAATAACGTCATGCTCATGTGAAGTACTAATAACTTCAAGTGGACTTGAAATTACCAAAATAAAAGCCTCCTGAAGTAGAGTGTCAGATTTCGTGATTAATTTTGCATTAATCTAATCACCTCTTTGATGATGAACTATTGTGTGATGTTGCATGTGATTTTTCTCCTCGGGTACTAATGAAGTTTTCTCTCTGTACCAGACATTTCATCATATCTCATTTATTTTATTTTGTGTCGTTGACATATATCCGTTGTTGTCTTAATTAGATCTGAAAGTTAGGACACCTCCTCGCTGCGTTATCGTAGGATTTATCCCCACGGGATCACTTTGACGGCTTAACTGCAACCTTTTAGCTCCACCTCTGAAATATGTCTTTAAAAACGAATAAACTACAAACCTCACTTAGGTTCTTTTATAAAAAGAAAGTGGCCTAAAAATAACTCTTTATAAGCAGGACTGTTTTAGGTAATTCAAGTATAGCTGTAAGGCAAAAATATTAGATACAGTATATGCACTAATTATCAGAACAGCTGCAGAGATCATGAAAACTCAAGAACCATCATCGGCTCTTAAGAACAACTGTACGTTGCAAAATCTGTAACTCGTGTTGCCTTCATCACGAGAAATATGACTTTGCAAATCAGCAGCAAAAGAAATTAAAATAACTTTTTTGTTGTGAAAGTTTTGTGGCAGTGTCCTTTCAAACATATGCAGAGGACATTATGCTGAAGAATGAGTCATTTCTACGTACAACCTGTTTTTCTGTGAGCTATGAGTCACTTCTGGTGAAAAATGGTTTGCATTCAGGGAGAACCAGGCCAGCCGGGGGAGTCGGGGGAGCGAGGACCCCGGGGAGAAGCTGGAGAGGATGTAAGCATCTGTGCTGTAAACACAGCAGTGCATGCAGACGTCACACCAAACCTTACAGCTCAATCCTTGTCTTGTGTTCGTGCAGGGGGGTCCAGGACCGGTCGGCGATCCTGGGATCACTGTACGTACAGTAAATTTGAAAACAAAACGATCAACCATCAGCGTTTCCCATCTAACCTGTGTGCATGTGCCCGCAGGACTGCGACGTCATGACGTACATCAGGGAAACGTGCGGTTGTTGTGGTAGGCGGATCATTAAAACACATCTGGACAGATGAGATCCTGCGGCACACTGATCCACCTCCTGTTTGGTTTCCTTCCGCAGACTGTGAAAAGCACTGTGGAGCCCTGGACATTGTGTTTGTGATCGACAGCTCAGAAAGTGTCGGGCTGACCAACTTCACCCTGGAAAAGAACTTTGTCGTCAACACCATCAACAAACTTGGATCTATGGCCTCCGACCCGACGTCAGCAACTGGTAAACTGAGTCACATCCTTCGGCAGAACAAGAAACAAGGACTGTCAGAAAAGATCAGCCTTTTAAAAATGTTGAGCTTCATAAACAGTTGTTACTCTATAAATAAATATTAGGCACTAAAAAAGAAAAAATATTTGTGTAATTACAAATTTGGTGTTTGCAGTTCTTAAAGGTAAATGGTAAATGAACTGTACTTATATAGCACCAATGAGATACTCAAAGCACTACAATCTGTGCCCTCATTTACCCATTCAGCACTCTACTAATCAGTGCTTTATCACCTTCATACACCGATTGATGGGACACACACTGGAGGCAATGAGAAGGTTCAGTGTCTCTATGTACTTCAGCATGTGACTGCTGGTAGAATTGAACCCCCAGCTCTTGCTTTGGAGGACAACTGCTCTAACCACTCAGCCACAGCTGCCCCTTTATTATTTAGTAAATAAACTTTTAATTACATCACTTATAAATTTAAGATACACGTAATTGTAAAAGGGTGAAGTTGTGTTTAAAATGGCCTCTTTAATGTCAAGGCTCACCAGTTCTCAACCTGAAAAAACCTTGCTTTGTAGGACACCTTTCGGTGACACTAAATATATTTACTGTACTTTGAGTTTTACTAGGTTTTTTCAGCCATGTTGTAGCGTTGTGCTAACATATTTAGCATCCCCTGACCATAACAATTATATGGTTAAAAAAAAAAAAAAAAACGACAACCTTAAAGCAGAACTAATGTCACATATCTGTATCTTCCAGGCACACGAGTTGGAGTTGTACAGTTCAGTCATGAAGGGACCTTTGAGGCTATTCGCCTTGACGACCCCAACATAAACTCCATGTCTGCCTTTAAAACAGCAGTGAAGAACCTGCAGTGGATCGCAGGGGGAACCTTCACGCCCTCTGCTCTCAAATTTGCCTATGACAACCTGATTAGGGACAGCAAGAGAACCCGCGCCAAGATATCCGTCGTCGTGGTCACCGACGGCCGCTTTGACCCTCGGGACGATGACAACAAGCTCAGGTACCTTTGCAACGACCCCGACGTGGTGGTGAATGCCATTGGGGTTGGTGACATGTTTGATAAGAAGCATGATAGTGAGACCCTTGTGTCAATAGCTTGCAACAATAAGAACAGAATCACAGAGATGAAGCAATACACCGACTTGGTGGCTGAGGACTTCATTGAGAGGATGGAGACTGTGCTCTGTCCTGGTAAGACCGTTCTACTACAGCAGGATGACATCATAGGTCCAACTCAAGATTGGTCTAACCTGTAGTTTGTTTACTTTACCTCCAGATCCCATGATTAAATGTCCAGACCTCCCCTGTCAAAGTGGTGGGTTTTATTCCTGGCTTGGTTTTTTAGATCAATTCCAAAATGGCGTGCAGCTCAAAGAATAATTTGTTCTTTCATTTCAGAGCTAGACGTAGCTCCATGTGTTGGACGACCTGTAGATCTGGTATTTCTTCTGGACGGCTCAGAGCGTCTCGGAACAGAGAACTTCAACCACGTCCGTAACTTTGTGCAGGCTGTGACAGACAAACTGATTATGGCGAAGGGGAAGAACGATCGAAAGTGGGCTCGTCTGGCGCTGATAGAGTTTGGCAAAGAAAATGAAAATCAAGTGGCTTTCCATCTCACGCATGATCCTAAGGCCATTGCTTCGGGTCTGTCAAGTTTAACCTACATGGATTCTTCTTCAACGTTGGGGCCTGCCATCATCCACACCATCAATGACTTACTGGGTAAGGGAAGCACTCGCAAGACGAGGCGTGGAGCTGAGGTTTCGTTTGTTTTCGTCACGGACGGAGTCACTAACAGCAGCAGTCTGGACGAGGCGGTCAGTGCGATGCGCAGGGAGCAGATTGTTTCCACAGTGATTGCCACAGGAAGTGACACTGATCAAGAAGTCCTAACAAAACTAGCAATGGACGATCAGGAAGCTATTTTCAAAGTGCAAAAATTCTCTGATGTGTTACAGTCTAGGATGTTAAACCGTTTCATCCGGTGGGTGTGTTAACTGTCATGTGAGCATTGTAATAAAAGTTTAATTCAACATGGTGTATTTCCCAGTACGTATTGATAATTGGAGATGTATGGCTATGCCTGCTGTAAACTTTCCACTTCAGCTATAGATTTGAGGTTGCAAAGAGTTGTACACAATGACATTCACTGTAAATTCTAAATAACCCTTTTTTTTTTACACTTTCCTTTCAAGAAACAAGACTTTTGCAACACTGTATTTTCAACTTGTTTTAAGTTATTTTTCAAGTGTTCTGAAAGTCTTTCAAAGTCCTTTTTATGAAATGTTGCTGTGTTTTCATTCATTTCCAGACCATGGCAGCATACTGTGCAGTGTGTGGTTTACAAAAGGAAAACAGAAAAGTGTAAGGCAAGGACATGTCACACCAACCAACTTTCATTAAGAAATAGAAAAAAAAAAGTAATTGGACCACCAGACACAGAACCAAAAAAAAATGCATCTGTCAGGACCCCACTGATGGTAGGAAACATCAAATAGAAGGTTTTGATGGTCACAGACTTTTCATTAGTAGTTTGTCCAAGCCACATGGTAACCTAAATGTTTGTTAACCACCTATCTACTGTATGCCATGACAGCTCCTCTTTGGAAGCCATCTTGTCAGTAGTTGAATATTATTTTAAATGTCTGTTATTTTAGTATTTTCATTTATTTAACCAAAAGAATGCAATTTGTGCATTTGTGACTATTTGTTGTTGGTACAAAGTACCAAAAGATCCCATTTAAAATAGCTTAATTGCTAATATGCTTGTGTCAAAAGTAGACGTTCTTGAGCGTTGGACATTTTTTTATTAATGTCAGAATGATTTAAAAGTCGAAATTAACATGTCTTTAAAGAAATCCTCTAAAGGTCAGGTATGGGATTAAGAATAAGTAAAAGAATTAGCCAAATCCCAAAGAAAAACCTTCTAATAGATTTAGAACATCTGTTGATCAAAACCAACACAGTCCCACAGTCCAACAACATGCTTGCAGAAGAGATCTGTGATCTCAGTAATAAACTCAGCAAGCTTGGTTAAATAAAGGTTAATAAAATAATAATGATAAAAGAAAATGCAAATATGTTTAGTTTACACAAATCCAATTTCATTCAAATACACAGCAAAGATGCACGTGTGATAAAGTAATTGTCAGCAATGTTCAAATAGAAATTTCCAGTACAGCTGACACAACTGCTTATCATGTAGTTTCTAAATCTTGCCAAAAATTAGAAGAGAAATTCATCCATAGATGCAAATATTGATATTTGGCATTACACAATGTGTCATACTCCAATTACCATGTATGTATGACTCACATCATATAATGAAATGACACCTGACTCAAAAATTAGCCCTATAGTTAAAGTTAGCCTGTTAGCTTTAACCAACGACTGCTTACAAATACTCACAGCTTTTGTTTTAATTACTGTATATATTTAAAAACTACTACACTTTTCTGAAACTTCAAATAAATAACTGTTCTATTTAAATTAAATGCAGCAAAAGTGCAGCATTATTTACTGCCGAAACTGGCGCTGAATACAACGTTAGCATTTTTGATGTTGCTCCAACACCTTTGTCTTAACATCTACAATAAATGGACAATGACCCATAGAGCTACATTAATCTCATTAATGGGAAATTCACTATGTTGAAAAGAACTGGACATTTTTTTAACAGACTGGTTTATAATGGCTCGAATGCACTGAAATGTTTTTAATTAATCACAGCATTGTGCTATATTATATACTGCCACAGAAACATACACAAAAAAATAAATTGCACTCTAATTTTATCATGCATCATATATACTTCATCACAACTGACTTAGCGTAATAAGCAGTGCTGCTTTCAGTCCAGTAGGATGCACAAACAACTTTATTTTGGATTTCCATATCAAACAACACTACAAATAAAATGAAATGACAAAGTCTGATTAAGCTGATCGCAAAGCCTCTGAACCGTTTTTGTGTAATGTTCAGTCAAGTGTTTTAGAGCATGCTCAAATTGTGAAGTTTATTAAAACCCCGCTCTGTGCAGTACGCTTGGAATGTTTCCATTAACAGCAACAACGTACACAGCTCCCAAAAGCAGAACAATGGACGGCTGAACTGGTTTGGTCTGAGTGGGTTCAAAGAACGCACTCCTCAAATTCTTCCCGTCTCTCTTCTTACATCATGTCCAGCTGCACAGAGGAGAGCAGAAACAAATACATGAGTTTATAACCAAGGCATTTGTAGCTTCAAACCCATGAATAATTGTTTTGAATTTTAAGAAAGGCAAAAAGTCCAATATTTTTTCTGAAGGGAGAAAAAAAAAGGTGCACAAACAAATACCAAGTCATCAACATCTCCCGTATCTTCAGCTGGAACTGCAGCTGCTTCCTCCTCCTTTTCCTCAGCCATTAAAAACTGTAGACATTTAGGCTTTAGTTAGGATAAAGGACAACTCCGATCATTTTGAATTTACAGTTTAACAAGCACAGATTTAGGTCACCTGATTAGCTTCGTCTCTCGAAACAGTGCTTGCTTCAACCTCAACCTTGCTGATCAGCGTTACAGCGTCTGTTCATCATACAAAGTCAGCACACACTGAACTCTTCAACGGATTAAAACATAGTTTTGCACCCAGATCATGCAGAAGTTTCATCTCATTCCCCAGATGAGTAATAATTTAAGAAAACCCTTGCAGCTCCGTATAAAGAGGCTCATCATACCTTGAACGAGCAGGTCCCAGAAGACCTCGAGGCCTCTGCTGGGAATGCTCCTTTTCAGGGACTGAAGGTAACTGTTGAACAGATCAGCATTCCCCTGCTGAATTATGAAAGACATAAAAAAACAGTCGGATTCCATTTAAGGAGCCAACATACTCAAAAATAATTGGAATCGGTTCAAGTCACGAGAAAGGAAACAGACTCAGATGCTCCTCATCTTTAAGGATAAGCAGAACTGTGAAGTCAAACAGAAAGCCCATCATGACGAAGATGTTTATTTACCTTAACAGACTGCTCTCTGAAAGCCTGGATACAGGTGATGCTTTTCATGTAGTAGTGTGTGTTCTTGTTGCTAAGCAACTGCTCAATCCTGTGAGTCAGCTGCTGACAGACTGAAAGGACACGGGGGTCAACACAACCAAAGACAGGAACAAAATTACAGGGGCTGAGCGTGAGTCATTGTGGGTTAATACACAGAGGAGGGTCTGGACCTCACCCTCCCCAAATGGAAGACTCTTCTGCTTGATCAGAGTGCGGAAGTCTCGGGCCGGATCAACGCTCCCCACCTGGGCGGAGAATAAAACGGGTGTTTAGTCGAGACCCATCTGGTCAAATCAAATATTGGACCGCTTTATTTGGAGCATCCATCTTCGTGGTGGTTATGCCAACCAGATTCTCTGACGCTTACAGAAGAAATGGAGCCTTCAGCGATGTCTGCCAGGTTATATTCCTCTGCGTCGTCTTCCTTCGCTTTTTTAGCATCTGGCTCCTCGGAACTACGAAAGGCAATAAAGCTTGGCTCAAAAATTTGTCATAATCAAAAAATACCACCAAGTTACACTGAAAAACCTTTAAGGACTGATCTGATTTTGTCTTAGCGTTTCCCACTGCGCTGGCATGTTTTAAAGCGTGACCTTGGAACGGGCGTTGAAAAACCGTTGCCCACTCCCGAACCCAAACTTACTCTTTGCCAAAAATCTGAGCGCTCGTCTTGAGCTGTTTCTTCTTCTCCACCTCGGTGAGAGGAAACAGCTTCTTTAAAGCCTCCAGCGGAGCTTGGCAGCGTTCCTTGATGACCTCGGGGCGATCGAGAGCAGCCGCCAGCCATGGCTCAATGGCGGGAAGAGGAGTATCGGGGCGTACCGCCCGGTGGTGCAGACACTACAAAACAGAAGAGAAGGTGAAACCAGCACTGAAGACGCTCAAGAGATTTCTTCTAAATGTAAAAATGCATTTCATGTACACCTCCGTGATGTTTGTAAGATTTCTCTTTTATGAATTTCTGCATAAATATGACATTTTCTCCCCCTGAAAGTAGTTCTGGTCTGTTTTACTGCATCTGGTCTGGATTTCTCTCCATCATTGATGCAACAATACGTTCTAAATTAAACCACTTGTTCCTAAAGTAAATGCCTGATCATCTGTCAGGGAGCTGAATCTTTAGAGCCAACAGAGACTCAAAGCACTGAAGGAATTTGCCTGAAGAACAAAGAATCACCAAGTCAAAGGCTTGAATGACAAATGAAGAAAAAAAAAATTGAAGTAAAGCAGACATCCCAGAGTTTGTTTTTTGTAGATGAATGGTTGAAATTTGATCTTAGCAGATGTTCAAATATGATGGACAGTTTTTCAAATCCAGTTGAAGGTACTTCTGCACAAGAAGTTGTCGCTAAACACTTAAAGCAAAACCTCACATTCTTTAATCACATAAAATAAACAATGAAACGTGTCCTACAATAAATAATTGATCGAGTCTATTTATCCAAGCTGTATGTATTTGTTCTAAAACAGCTTGTAGAGTCTGGGTTTACAGTAAAATATCTGCAGAAAACAAACTAACAACCCTTCATAGTTGTGATAACTTGTGTCGTACCTGGAAGTGCCTCTGGAAGTGGGGGTTGGGAAGATGGTGGGGCTTGAACAAATCCTTTTGGTCATGGTTTTCATCTTCTCCCACCAGCATCATGGAGTCAATGAGACTGTCTACGGCTGACAGCTGCGACTCTAAAGGACATAAACAATAATTTACTGAGTAGATTTTTGAATTTTTAGGAGTTAGTAGGAGAGATCATATCTCTCCAGTTTTAGCTTCTCTCCATTGGCTCCCTGTCAAATTCAGAACTGAATTCAAAATCTTTCTTCTAACCTACAAAGCCCTAAACAACCTAGCTCCATCTTATATTACAGATCTTATTGTTCCATATTTACCTAACAAAGTACTTCACTCTCAGACTGCAGGTTTACTCGTGGTTCCAACTTCCAAAAGCAGAATGGGAAGAAGATCTTTCAGTTATCAGGCTCCTCTCTTGTGGAACCAACTTCCAGTTTATGTCCATGAGGCTGTCCAGTTTTAAGACTGGGCTTAAAACTTTCCTTTTTTATAAATCCTATAGTTAGGGTCAGCTTGTTTTTTTTTTCGAGATATCCCTTAATTATGCTGCTATAGCCTTAGACTGCTGGAGAATACCTGTTTGTATTTGTAATGATTTTTATCCTTAACATTTTTTTTGGTCATTCTTCCTATAGAAAGTCCACCTGGACCTGCCATTCTGTGTTTATCTGTTCCTCCTTCCTGTCCTCTCAACCCCCAGCCAGTTGAAGCAGATGGACACTCATCCTGAGCCTGGTTTTGCTGGAGGTTTCTTCCTGTTAAGAGAGTTTTTTATTTCCACTGTCTACTTTGTGCTTGCTCAGGATGGGAGACCACAACAAATTGAAGATTTGACACAATCTGCTGGCTT
>JAVCKU010000150.1:10898338-10909933 GCA_032273985.1 Hypsolebias coamazonicus | reverse complement strand
GAACATACGAGCTCTGGGACTTCAGCGGTCCGTTATTTTCATTCAGTCCGTAGAAGACAGTCTGTTTTTGGTCAGCCGCGCTCAGTCTGCCCGCTCAGTCTGCCCGTCTCGGAAGAGGGGCAGACTGAGCGCGATGACCAAAAATAAGACTGCCTTCTCCAGACTGAAAAAGAAAAACACACTGCTGAAGCCACGGAGCTCAAATGTTTACAGAGAAGTTGCTAAACTTCATCGTAATTAATGACCAACTGCTATCAGCTGTAGAAAATGAAGGATTTTGCAGCTTGATGTTGCAGCCAAAACATAGTTTACCCTCCAGGAGATATTTATCAGTACAGCAGACAACATCCTAAAACATAAACCTGGTTTTTAAACCATTGTCCATCAAAATCCCATAAGGTTAAATGGGAAACCAAGACACTGAACTAAACAACAGTTGGAATATTTATAGCTTTTTATTTTCTTTTGAGATTTTGACAAAAAAAAAAAAATTGGAAATGTGACTGGGAAGGATTCTTATTTTCATAGCAACTATTAAGAGTTGTGGGAGCCCTCCAAACATGCTGTCTGTGTTTAATTTACATCCAAACATATGTGAGTAACAAAACCAGATTCCACTTGGAAGAAGCAGAAAAGCTCAAGTTAAAAATAATAGGTGTGAGGGTTTGTTAGTTAGTGATAAAGTGGTTATTTGTGGCATTTCGCATCTGAAGATATTTCTTCAGTGCATTACAACAGTACCTGATGGAGCGATCTTTTTGTTGTTGTCCAGCGACGGAAACAGATAATGTCTGAGGTCTTCCAAGAAGGGCAGCTGGACGTACACCAGACACTTTAGAGAGTGAGAGGAGTGGCGTTAGTACTCTAATCCTGCAATGAGTCTAGAGCAAAACAGCATTTTTAGTTTCAAGACCCGACCTCGTAGCTCGGCTTGATAAATGGAAAAGCAGCGCCCACTTGAGGGTTGCTGCACCGGTTATAGGCGTATCGTACAATGGCCACCATTTTGAGTTCATCCAGCGCACGAATAAGAGCCGACAGGGCCACTGCTGCATGCTGCTCGGACAGATGTGAATAAGCATAAAGAACAGTTTGGAATCAACACAAGATCATAAATACCAGCTCACTGCAGCTCACCTCATCATCTCGGGCAGGAAATATCTTGAGAACATTTGATCCCATGAACTGATGGCGAAGTATCTACAGATGGAAAATGTTATGGTTATGCTATAGTACAGTTATATCTTAGATCTTATTACTGTTTTTCTTTTACATTTATTGTTGGATGTAACTGGGACCCTGTGTACATAATTTCATTCCACCACATGTACATGTGCTGCGAATGACAATAAAGAATCTCTGAATCTCTGAATGAAGACAAACTAAAAAAAAAAGTAAATCAGTCTTAAAAGTTGTATGTGTTTTGGATACCAGGTGTCAATAAAAAGGAACAATACCATGTTCTGTTTGGTGAAGCCCAGTACAGCGAAGCACTTCCCATCATGCTTGTACTTCATCTGCTCTTGATCAATTTTGGAGAAAGGAACAATGTCGCTTCCATAACGAAAACCTGCAATAAGAAAATTTAGACTGGAATTCAAGAGGGATTACAAGCAGATGTTAATAAGTAATTAAAAAAAAAAAGCAAGCTCAGGCACTCTTATTCCACACAGCATCCTCACCTTGTATAATGTCCTCCTTCTGCACCTCTGTCTCATTGTCGTCATCCAGGCAGTGGACCGTCTCTTTCTTCACATCTTCCTTCTTGTTACTTTGAGCATCAACCATAATCCACACTTTCTTCAGTTTCTCCTCAGTCACCTGGTGAAGAGAAGTACAAGTTCTGGGTCAGGTTTATGTGTCATACTTCTGAAAAATCATCTGCATTTATGCATGAAATGATACAGAATATGCAACGCTGCAGACAAGAAGTGGCTGATTTTTATCACCTCAACAAGATTACATCTGCAACAATGCTGCATTTTGCCCACATGTTTGACCTCTGCTTATCTTCAGCTTCTAATAAACCCAACTTTTGTCTAAGCAGTGTAAACAGCATATGAGTTATAACTAAATACAATTCAGCTTGAACTTACAGCTTTGTAGCCGACAATAGGGATGGACAAAGAGCTGCCAATGGTCAGCTGACAGGGCCACGCCACGGGTCTCCTCTCAATGCGTTTAAACATGCACAGCTGCTCGACTGCATTCCTACAACATTGAAAAAATTGAGATTGGGTCATGCAACACCATGCAACACCATCATCAATCATTTCTAAATGTAGACAGAAATGTGAGAGTTAAGGGTGAAAAGGGAATGAAGCATTTCAACCTGAATGTGTAAATTTCATCCAGGCCCTCCTCCTCATATAGGCTTAGCATGATGTGATTCACCATCTCCAGGCCAATTTGCTGTTCCCTGGACAGACCTTTGCCTGCACCAGGGTCACCAGGGCCTCTTCTGTCTCCATCACCTTGAACTTCCTCGTCATCCTCAACAGGGAAAGGCAAACTGGAGATCCAGAAGTAGTCAAACATGGAAACATAAAGAAATAGAATGTAGTAAAACTTTCCAGTTAGAGAGGACATGGAGGTAGTTGGAGTGAGGACAGAGTGAGATAAAGGATGATGACTTGCTGTGGCGACCCTTGAAGAGGGAAAAGCCGAAAGAAGAAGAAAACTTTCCTCGTGTTTGCTGTTACATAGTTGGGTAAACGCACAAAATGTGTTTTTTTTTTTTTTTACATAATAATGCATATTTTAAAAAATTCTGAAGTTGTAATTTAAATACTTATAGCCCAGACACATTTAGGATAGACATCCAAACACATTTAGGATAGACATTCAGAACAAGATAAAACGTACAAAAACTGCAGGGTGATTCCAGCTTTTTTCAGGTTTTCAATGATTACATCCAGGTTGTCAGAACTGGCCGCAGCGTTCAAATCCGTCAGTAGGATGATGCTCAGGCGATCGTACTTCTTCCCACTTTAAAAAAATCACAATCAAATAATTTTATCAGCACGATGGGCACTGATATACACAAACTCAAATTAGAGTTTGAATTTTTTGTGAACCGAAGGGGGTTTAAAAAAGAAACGAGCAGTTTCTTACCGAGTTTGGGTCTGAAGAAGATCCATGCAGACGACAAGAGCATCCAGCCCTGATAAAAGTTAATTAAGGAGCTTGTGGCACGTGAAAACATAGAAAAGCAATCAACTCAAAACTAATTAGGCAGAAAGCTCAACTGTTTCCTTTCAAGCAGTAATTTGATTGTTCATGAAAAATCTACCGTCCATCCATTATCTGTACCCACTTCTTCCTTTTCAGGTTGTGGCAGTCACTGGTGCCCATGTCCAGCCACCACAGTGCGAGAGGCGGCGTACACCCTGGACAGGTCGCAAGTCCATCACAGGGACAGAGACAAACAGTTCATTCTCTCACTACTAGGGACAATTTAGTTACCAGTTAGCTTAACATGCATGTTTTTAGTCTTTGGGAGGAAAACGGAGAGCCCGGAGAAAACCCAGGTGTGCACAGAGAGAACATGCAAAATCCACACAAACATGCATCCCAGGTCAGGAGGCAATTTTGTGACTTTCCTGTTGCGAAAGTAGCATTCACCAAAAATGTGTCCAGTCTCAAGAAAAATAATCATCGGCCTTCAGCTGATTATCAACTGTGTGCTATGCTATCAGCTAACAGCTCTCTGGAAATCACTTTATTGGTGAGAAAATAGTTTATTTATGTCCTTGTCTACCTCATACAGAACCAACTTTGTTCAAGTTAGGTGCCTGTTCATGCATGAATCATTGATTTTTAAAAAAATCTTCTACATGGAGTGGATAAAAACCATGAAAATGAACACACTCTCTAAAAAATCTTTGAACAACATAAGCTCTGTGAAAATGCAATTTGTTTGAAGTCAAATATAATACAGTAATGAAGAGTGACCAGGCTTTCCTTCTGTACTGTATTTTGTTTAATTAAATCTGACGATAAATAACTATGAACATTCAAAATGAAAACATATTGAACATAAAGGATACAGTCTCCCTGCTGATTCTCTGGATGGAGCTGGTGTTCAATCTCCTCCAGAAGTGTAAAGTCTGGCACCGTGAAGGGACAATGCACTGTGATGTTCTGGTACTGGCCATCTTGGCTCAGAGGGTTTTTAGTAGAATCTGTACCAAACAGAACTAAACTCAGTTCATCCTTAGTTTCTGCAAAAACCTGTTGAAAAAAAAAACCCAAAAAGACAAGTCCAATAAATGTTCCTGCTGATGACAGTGACCTTTCTGATTAGTTGACATTTCTGCCTTGTTTAGTCAGTGTGTCAGTGTACCTGGCGCTGAACAAACTTCTGGATGACTTTTTTTGCAGAATCAAAAGGAGATTCTTCCCCTGGGACTGAGTTGGACATGGAGAAGCCAACATCCATGCACAACACCAGAGCTGACTGCAGACAACAAACAGATCAGGTTCATCATGGACACATTTTTGATTGATTAAATAAATAAATAAATAAATAAATAAATAAATAAAACATTTCAGAGAGGAATAAAATACATCAGCCATTATAATAAAATATATTTTATCATGTCGATTAAAAATCAGAACCTTACTAAGATTAAATTATCCTACAGGATAATTTAATCTTAGTAAGGTTCTGATTTGTTGTACATGTACAACAACAACTGGGAGGTCAGTGTTGAACATGTCTGAACGTGTCTTCCTGGTTTCTGAACGAAAATCTATTTCTGTTTGTTTTTAAACGGCAAATTTAAAAGAACAAAAACTGTTTTGTAAATCAAAACTCGTGTATAATCACTTGTTTACGTCACGAGCAAAAAAATCTAAATAAACAAAAAGAAAACAACTTACTTTGGAACCTGCCATTCTCGTTCTTTTTCCCTCTTTCAAAGCCCCTGTGTCTCTTTGTTATGGCTCCGGACGGAAACGTCTTCTGCTGGGACAAAAATACAGTTCCTCTTTGCAGCGCCGCGTTCATCTTTAAACACTTTAAATGAATCTGTTTAATTTTGAAAAACGTTACCTGTTTTAAAAATATGCTCTATCTTACTCAAAACATTTAAGCGTATTTTTAATGGCACTACGACGACTGACGGAGTTAAATGAAAAGCAGGACTCAGATGTAGGTCAAACGCCCTCCAGTGTTTTGTGGCTCTGTTAAATTATGGGTCTATTTTATTTGTCCTAATAAACAAACACTGAGTGGTACTATGTAAAGAAACAAAAAAAAGTATTAATTTCCCAAATATGAAGTGCATAGTTTTGGTTTCTGATATATATATTTTTAAAGAATTTTAATTTTTTTGAAACCCATGTTTCTTCACAGTTTTTTACCCACATTAAACATATGCATATAGTTAAATTCATGCTGATTCTGTTTTATTTAAACTGATTTACTTCATATTCCTACAGAATATGGTTTACACTCGCTTGGCAATAACTACCAGCAAGTTTATTTTTAATTTAATTTAGCTAAAAATAATTTTGATTTATCCTGATCCATTGCATTAACAGTTTATACTATTTTAAGTTGCCAAGTTCAGTGCGATGTAGCATTTATAAAATGTTGTTTGGAAAATTTTTGTTTTCTGCGCGTTCTAACTGAGCACGCAAAAGCTTCACTTCACTCCTACCCTGAACATGTAAAAAATAATAATAATTAAAAAAGTACAATATACTTTTTATTTTAAAGTCCAAAAGCAGTCTAAAAGGACCTCTCTGGGCAAAATAATCCATCCCCCCAAAAAGTTTAAAGCCTGATCTTACAAATAAACTAAGGGTTTGTGCTTATTGCGCTGACATGCAGCAATAAATTGAAATTATTTGACAATGGTTTCTAAATTTATGGACTTAGGAAAGAAGTTAAAATAATATAAATGTGACTTTTCTGCTAGAACCTCCATGAAAAAAAAAAATCAAAGATAGTAGCGAAAGTCAGGATTATGCTATGCAGTGCAAATAAATACATGGTAAGTCGTATTCCTTCAAAACATCAAACTTCTTGTCTTTACAAGACATTTTATTTTTTGGTCACCACCATCAATGCATTTGTGCGTTTGGTATCTTCAGATGGCTTCATGTGTTCAAATGATTAACAATTTTGTCTGTTATTGAACAAAAACAGACAGTATCACAAACATGTTTATTTCCCTGTAGTTGGTTGCATATGTGTCTATTTTATTTTAAGCAGTTTAAACTTAAAGTATACAAACAAAATAAAAACAGTTCATTTCATATTTTGGTATATTTTTATTTTGCACTCTGTAGATTCACAATACATAATGTGGAATACAGATTCAGTCCTCAAACAACGTCAGTCCTTTCTTTACAAAATAAAACTGAAATCCCAGCAAAGGTTGCAGACAAAAACTTATTTAACCAAAACATACTCCAACATTTGACTCATGTATTTTAATGATCGGATCTTTCTAACCCAATCAGTCAGTTTTAGATGTCAAAGTGCCAGAGGTTTTCAAAGTATTCAAGAAATACACTTAGGGAACATATAAAATATAACTGTGTGGAAATCTCCAGAAGTTATTTCATACAAAAAAATAATATTTCAGTGAAAACAACACTAGTAGTTCAGATCACAAAAAAAAAACAGTTGTGAAAAACAGCTTTCAAATGGATAAGTAAACCACCTTGTGGTGCCCTCCAGGTGCTCAGAAGTTCAGAAAATAACATGCATTTATATTCTGTGTTGACCCATCTTGACTCGTGTTTTAGTGCATTTGAAATCAATTTAGAAATATCTGAAACAAAGCAGACATTATTTGTTTTTATGAGACTGTATTTTTCAAAAAATGTTTGCAAAGTAATAAAAATCCACAAGGGTTTCTACTAGACCTAAGCTTAATACTCCCAGAGGTCACATCGGTAATTGTAAATGTAAGCACCACTTATTAGATTATAGGCAGAATTTTCCAAGAGTGCCTTAAAAACCTTTGTAGTAGTCGACACGTTGCACCATTCCTGTGCTGACTCACTGGAGTGTTGAATGAGCAATAATGTGAAACTAAAACTAAAATGATTCTGAAATGTAAAGAAAAAATTTTAAAAATGGTGTGTAAAGTAAAACAAAGAATGTGATGTTTTTAAGAGAGATTAACAGATGGGACGCTTTTAGTCATTGCACATAAGGTGTAAAAATTATTTTAAAAAGGTATAAAATAGATACGTAGTGACAAACAGCCTATTTTAAAGGCAGAATAGTGTTTTAGTCAATGTGGTGCAGATGATAACACAACAGGCCAAATTTCCCAAAGTTAAGTGGCAGCTGCAGCAGAGGTTGTGGTACAAATGCCCATCCAAGTTCAGCTATGAGTGCAGCATGATTACAATGACTTCACATTAAACACCACTATAAAATCAAATGCCATTGCACAAATGATACAGTTATCACAAATATTTAGGTGCACATATTTACAGATGAAGCGTCGTTTGGTTTTACAGTAGACTGTACAACAGCACCATCAGCATGTCCATGCAAGCCGAGGTTAAAGTATCCACTGGTGGCTGTTTACTGACCAGTGCAAAAAACACTTAAATATAAAAACTGATCCATAACAACCAGTCATGCTCACAGTTCAATAATACTTTTGATTGTAGAAACAGTTTACTGTCTAGAGACAGTGTGGGCAGTGCTTGTTGAGTTATACTTTGCAGGAAATTGTCATATGTGCCGTGATTTTCAGAATCTGCATCCAAGTTCAAACCGATGACGTCTGTGCAAATTCGCTGGGGGTCTTGCTCTGCAGAGTGCCAGAAACCGTGTCTGAGTCCAGCAGCTCCACGATGCTGTAGGGGGAACAGTCCTCCAGGCCCAGTTTCCCGCAGGCCCAGCCACAGAAGCCTTTCTCCAGGTCTCGCACAGCCTGCCACCACTCACTGAAGGCCCAGGACACCTGCACCACGGCGGAGTACAGAGCCAGCGACAGCGCCAAGGGCATAATGAGCACAGGGTAGAAGATGATGAGGAAGGGACAAATTGTGATCTTGTGCCAAAACGTCCGCTCCTCGTTGTACACCAGGAAGACGTTGTACCAGGTGAGGGTGCCGTAGTAGAAGGAGGTAATGAAGGAGAGGAGGAAAACCACAGGAGCGCACGATATGCTCCACAGGATCACGTGGGGCCCCTGACACACTCCTATGGTGCAGGTGCGTTTGGAGCCCTCTCTCGCCTCACACTCTGCGTTGAGACGCTCCTTTGACTTGGCCAACTCCCTCAGCTCCTTTTCTGTCAAAGTGACATGTATATCCACCACCTGACCTTTCTTTTTGCCACGTGTGATGGTGCCTGTCAGGGTCACATAGCGGCTGTCCGGAGGAAGATTCCAGCCTCCTCCTGTGGAAAGATGAAATCACGTGACGGACAAGTTTTTGACGACAAGTCTTTATAACTCTAACACAACAGGACAGCTCTCTCACCTTCGCCTGTAGGCGTGCAGAGGAACTTTGCTCCCTCCTCAGTGCTCCTCTCTCCTCCGTCCTCGCCGCTCTGCTCCTCTCCGGGCGCTCGCTCCACTTCCGAGCGGTACACGATGATGGACTCTGGACGTGGCTCTTTCTTCTTCCTCCTCTTCCTCCTCATGGAGGGTCCCGCTTCTCCATCGTCCGCACGGCCCCCCGATGCGTCTGATCTTAAGGAGGCCATCTGGGGGCTGCTTTCTCCTTCTGTCTGAGCCTCCTCTACCTGTGCCATGACCTCTTCTACACTGTCAGGCTACTTTCACTAAAATAGGAAGTAGCAATTACAAGGTAATGCACATTCACACAAACAGACCAACAAAGAGAAAAGAGGTGAACTGGGAAACGCTGGATGGTTTTATCTTGTCTAACAATTATCTTGGCCCAGATGTGTATCATATGTTTCCTGCATGCGCTGGTTGCAGACTGATTACATCCAGGAAATGTCACTCATTTGAATGAATAGAAGAAAAATGCAACACCAACAATGCGCCTATAGATTTGCTCGGGTTAGGAACATGACAGCACTGATTGTCCAAGTGCTGCCAACACATATAAAAACCCATAATCCAAACCTTTCTACAGAGTAAAAACGACCACACATGGGTGAATTCATGAGAATGCATAGGAAAGGGGTTAAATCGACAAAGCAACCCTTCATACAGCTCGGTCTGATACCCTCCCATTTAAATCCCACCCATGTCCGCTCTTTTGTCTGCTAAACGCCACCCGGCGAAAATGAAATGCTACGTGAACGTTCTTCCCCGAAAAAATTAAAATATTACCTTTAAAAGGAAAGATCTGCGGGTTAGAGATTCCGAACCGTGCGGAAAGAAACCGGATTTATCTGACACATCGCAGGAATAACACACGCATCACAGCGTTGTGTTCTTGAACTACACAGATGTGCTACGCAAATTACGCAAAACGATTTCTAGAATAGCTTTAATCCCCGCCTTTACGCAAACCTCTAAATTTCCGTCGACCCTCACGTTCCACAGCGGAAATGACAACCGTAATGACGCTTTTACATGTTTAAAAATACAATAGTTTATTATAGATAAATTGTCAGATTCAACCACTATTGTTTATTTTATTTGAGGCTAGCCTGAGCCACGGAGTGACTCGTTTACAAGAGACCTGTCAGATACGTTATATGAATGTTTCTATCCAGTGCCTTGAGATGACTTCTGTTGGGATTTGGAGATATATAAACAAACTTAATTGAACAAAATTATAAATAATAATAAAAATCAGCATTTTTGCTTCAAGAGACGTTTTTCCCTTTTCCTACCTTTTTAACTGTTAATGACGTCACACGAAGTTCGAACTGCACAACAGCAAATGAAAAAAACAAACAAATACTGTAACTAGTAGCTAATTAAACACTTCCCGTTTTGTGAAGGTATTTTGATAGTTTCTAATTTAAATTAGATAACAGTTTTAACTAATATTGTTTGGTATATAAGATAAGTTATTAAAAATAAGACTTTTTATTAAGTTTTTTTGTTGGGGGTTGTCATTTCGAGTTTGCTAGCTAACAAGCTAACATCTGGTGTAAAAATGAAGGAGGAGCTGAGTTCAATTAATAATCTCGACAGACTCGTTTTTCAGTTGGGTAAGTTAATTTTAATGAGTTTTGACAAAGGCTCTTTTCTTTTAATGTTATTTATTTTGCCTTATGTTGTTTTTTATTTGGTCTCATTATTAAGCTAGCGTTAGCTACTGACAGTTTACAAATTAATAATTTTTATTTTACCTGCTGTTTGTGCTTTTTGTAGCTGTACAAACTCGGGAACTGTCTCAAAAGAAGAATGAACTCAAACAGCAAATTAAAGGTACGTCTTTTTATTACTATGTTAACAGTTTTCCAAATTAAGTGTTGGTAGTCTAGCCTATACGTTGATGTTATTTATAAAAATCCTACTCCATTCATAATTTCTTTTTTTTTAAAAATCCAAATCCATTTTAGATTAATCACAAAACAACAATTACCCCCCCCCCACCCCCACCCCAAAAAAGAAAAAAGAAGCAATAATTTTTTTCTTCTACTTCAGCAAAGCATTTCCCCTTGAATGCAGACATAGCTCTGCCTCTATTGTTTGAGGTTTCCTGCTTTGGTTTTCTTTAGCTTAGACTGTTGTCTTTAGACGCAAGTGCACATAACTCACACATGGCCCACAGAGGATCAGGATGACAAATGAAAGAAACACATCACACATTTATTAGAAACACTAACAACAAATAGCTTCTTCCTTTATTCATCAGTTCTACTCATCATTTGATATCACTTGATCAATTTCCAGTCTGATAAATGGGTTTTGTCAACAGTCTGCAGAGATGGCATTGCTGAGAAGAAGTCCCACATTGGAACAATCCAAGAAAATGTCAAGAAACTTGAAGAACGGGTCAGCGTGTTGCAGAGTGCTGTGATGAAGAATAAAGAAAATGCAAAAACGTATGATCATGTAAAAACAGTGAGATAAGCAAGTGAAACCTACACCAAGCCCTGATAGATCCTTGTCAATCATAATCAAATTTTAAATATGAATGTCATAACAGGTGAATTGCATTGTGGTGTTTGTGTAAAACATTTTGTAATCCATGAAACTCCAGCATGAAGGTGACCAACGAGCGGCTTCTTCAGTACAAACAGACGCTGAAAACTGAACTGGAAAGCAGAAAAGCCAGCTACAACAATGACCTGTAGGTTCCATTCACACTTTTATTTATGATTAAAGAACATTTTCTTCCATTACAGTATAATGAGAAAGCGTAATTGTTTTTTACTTCTAAACCAACAAGGGAGGTCTTCGAAGAGAGGATTTCAAGCTACAGAAAGACACTGCAGTCATTCAAAGAATGTTATCACCGAAGTCCTCTTGCTCAAAAGTTACTCACCCTGCAAGCTGAAAATGAGAAAATCGAGAGTCGAATTAAAGCCTGGGATGATCAAATAATGACCAACCAGAAGGAGCTGGAGCATCTCACCGGTAATAAACTTTTATTTCATTACTCAGTGTTCTGGTAAATCTGAAATATTTATAGGCATTAAAAGCTTTTAATTTGTGTCTCAACAGATCCATCAGCAAA
>JAVCKU010000150.1:10865564-10880996 GCA_032273985.1 Hypsolebias coamazonicus | reverse complement strand
CTATGGGTAGTGACCGAAAGAATGAGATCATGGATGCAGGCGGTTGGGATGAGTTTCCTCTGCAGGGTAGCTGGACTCTCCTTTAGAATTACTTTTATCAGCAACATCTGTTTTGAAAGCAAAAATATATACAGTATATTTTTTGTTGTACTGCATGTGCACGTTTTTTATGGGCATCATGTGTTCACCCTTAAAAACAAGTCTAATGCCAGTGTGATACCTTCTTTACAAAAAAAAAAAATTAATAAATTTTTATCTCATGCAACAGCTTTCTGTTTGTTATTTTTCCTGTAGTTCTTGAATTTTGTATTTAAAAAAACGATAGCTTGGTTTAAAAGTCAAAATGTGACTAAAAGTGGTTTAATTTTTGTCAGCTAAATGTTCCTGATAAAGGCACTGAAATGCTGAAAATGTCTTCTTAAAATGTTAAACAATTGCATTAAAATGTGAGATCTTTACATTTCAAATTGAGACCGAATAAAAGAAAAAAACAGAAACCAAGCACCGACCTCATAGCTGTGTTCGTCGGAGCACAGCTTCCCCAGCGAGATCTGGGTCTTCACCCGGCGGACGGCGCACTCCTTGTCGGAGAGCCCGTCAGACTGGGTGGAGATGTCGATCGGGATGTCCGGTGTGTGCGACAGCAGCTCGTCCAGGTGCTCCTCCTGACTGGCGCTCAGCTTCTCCAGGGGTCCGCTGTGGGAGTGGTCACTGGTGTTTCCCTCCTCCCCGTCAGAGACCGACAGGTTCTCTGAGCTGAAGGTGGAGTAGGACTGGAAGCTGCTCATGCAGCGGTGAGGTCTGTCAGGAGGCAGGAGGAGAAGGGCTTCTTGAGTTTTATTAAGCAATTTTATTATGATGTGGAAAAAAAAATCATTTTCTTTAATTGCACTGACTTGATAGAGTTACAACACATTAAAGGGTCAGGTTAGTAAACTAAATGAGACTCTGGGTTTTTACCTCTGTCTCCGTGGAAACTCTACTTCACTATCCACCTCCCCCTCCTCCTCTTCAGATGACTCATCACCCTGCAAGGGCAGCACAAACAGCTGGTAATCCACAAAAAAGGTTTTCTTTAGCACAAATTAATCTCCCACATACGACAGCTTTAGGGCCACGTACCAAAAAAAAAAAAAAAAAAAAAATTACATTGCCACGCTGAGGAAAAAAAACTTTTTTTTAAAGCCATAAAATTATGAGAATAAAGTTGTATGAGACATTTTTTAATTTTTTTACAGCTGTCATATTTTTTAATTATTTTTTTGCCACGAGAAGGATCCACAACGCAACCTGTCAATGCAGTAGGCGTGTCAGCAAATAACCAATCCGAAACTAAATGAGTCGTAATATTATCTGAACTCCGACATGATAAAGCAGGTTTACCACATTTTAAATGTGGTAAAATGAAGAATGTTTGTTGAACTTTATTGTAATTGATGCTCTTACTCAAAACGTGTTCCAATACTGCCACCTACTGTTGTGTTTTTGTATGCTGCTTCTGGGATGCATATACGTGAAGTCATTAATAATAATAATAATAATTTGTTATCTGTTGTCATCATTTATGTTCCCATGCAATGGCGAAATTGGCTCTCTGCATTTAACCCATCCACCACCAGGTGGAGCAGTGGGCATCTACGGAAAGCGCCTGGGGATAAGGTGTCCTGCTCAGAGATACCACGAGATGTGCAACGACCGGGGATCAAACCCGGGACCATCGGCCCCGAGTCGGCTGCCCTGCCCCTACACCATTCCGTTTTTGTTTCCATTTGAAAACAGCGCTCAGTGAGTGAAACTGTGTGCAGCAGCGCTGTTAGAGGTCTTCATTAAATATGCCAGAAAGAGGCTGGAGAGGCCCAGCGACTCACTTATAGGAGCATTTAGCTTTGGATTGGTCATTTGTTGACACGCCTACTGGACTGATTGACAGCTCGCATCGTGGATCAAACTCGAGGAAAAATAAATAAATAAAAGAGAGCTGTAAAAAAAAAAAAAAGAAGTCTCGTACGACTATTCTCATAATACTACGACTTTATTCTCGTAATTTTATGGCTTTTAATTGTTTTTTTTCTTAGCGTGGCCCTAAAGCTCTGCCGTACCCACATGTACTGATTGAGGGGCTCACCTTCCTGAGAGGCCTGAGGGTGCGGGGCAGTGAAGAGGGGAGGGGGTGTTTAGGTTGAGTTGGGTCCAGCTCCTGAGGGTTGGCCTTGTTCGTGTCGTCTTCTTCTGCATCTTTGTTATTCGTGCCTGACGAGGACTGGGTCCTTTCTTGGGGGCCGAGCAGCGAGAACTGCGGTAACACTGGTTGTCTGAGTGTGGGGGGTGTCTCCTGACAGTGCAGGCAGCCGGGGAGGGGGTGAGCCTGGCAGCAGGGACATAAAGAACCAGCACCTGGGACAGGATTGGAGCCGGTGGATGAAGTCCGCTGCCGCGTGTCCACCGCGGTGGAAATGAGGTCAGGGCTGGAGCCAGAGACAAGGCGCTGCATGTGGTCGGTCTGGGGGCTGCGGAGAGCAGCAGCAGGGCCGAAGTACCGCAGATTGTTGGCACAGTTGACCACAGCTTCCTCGCGGCCTTTCAAGGGGAGAAACTGCCCCTCAGCGGGTGGGAGGTGGTGATGGTGGTGGTGATGGAGGAACGGTGGCTCTTGCAGGGACTGGGTGTCCTCTGGGGCCCCTGCAATCGGCTTCAACGCACCGGGAAACTCGTTGTGGCTTCCTTTGCTGTTGGCGCGGCGGTGGCGAGGCTTGCTTCTGTAGCGGGTCTTTCCAGGGGGCGTGGAGACTTTAGGGCTGGCTGAGAGCGGTGAGGGGGACGGGAGGGGGTCAACGCTGGGGATGCCATCAGAGCGGAGCAAGTCCGGCCTGTGGGAAACAAAAATTAGCGACAATATTAAAGAAGTTACTTTGATTAAAGGCATTTTCAATGACTCTGAAAATCACGAGGAGATGTCATTAGCATTAGCTTCTATTAGCCTGCTGCATCATTCCAGGCTGCAATGCATTATGGTCCATCTTTATCTGCAACTTCTGGACACTACTTTTCACCGAACAACGTGGGGAGTTTCAACAGCAAGAGAAAATTTCAAACAGATCTTTGAACACTTCCAGCTTGCACCATGTTTTTACAGTACCTGAGCAAGTTTAAAACGATGATGGTTTGAATATAAATAATTATGCATTTAAAAGCCATTTAATTAGAATAAGTTCCAACCTTTTGGTGGGGGGCATTCCAGGTTTGTGGGAAATGCTTCCTTTTTTCTTGATGAGCTTCTCGACAGCATTGGACCTGACAATGGGTCGGACCAGGTGACGTTTGTAGGACCCAGGATATTTCTTCTCCACCGCCTGCTCTCTCCTACAGGGACACCAGAATAACTTTAGACTTTTATGATTCAGACAACTTTCTATTTATTTATACAGGGATGAAACCAAGCAGATTTTTGTTATTTAAAATGCTTCTGAGGAAAAGTAAAACCCTAATAATTAGGCAACAATCAAGATGAAGCATTTCCTCCATGTTTCTGGCTTGAATCAACAAGATAATAAATTTGAGCGTGTCAGTTTTAACAAGAGGAATAAATTTAACATTAGAATAATAACATAAATAACACAATACATAGAAACAAATAGTTTTATAAATTCGAATTAATTATTTACAGAGTGTGCAGCGTTTCTCCCTGCAGCGTATTCTCATGAAAGAACATTTCCAGAGCCACTGAGTAAAAAAAACAGCTTGTTTTGTTGTTGTTGTTTTGAATATGTTTCGAACAGCGAATCACATCAAAAAGACGCTCAAACCATCTGTGCCTGTGCCAGTTGATCCTTTGGTGGCATTCTCTCTCTACTAGCAGGAATTTGGTCACTCGTGCAAGTCGGACATATTTGATGGCATTATGGACGCATGAACGTTTATTAAAATGTTAGATTTTAGGTACCGTATTTTTCGGCATATAAGTCACAGTTTTTTGTATAGATTTGTCAGTCCTGCGAATTATACGCTGAAGCAACTTATATACCTTTTTTATATTCATTACGCAATTTTTGACTGACGCTTTATTTTTCGATGAACTGCACAGCGAATCCTCCTTGCTTCACTCAGCTAGTGCAGGCGGAGGAACGCTGGAGAGCTAGCAGCTCTGGCCACGATGGATGGATGGGGCTGAGCTGCCCAGATGAAATGAAGCTGTTTTGACCATTAAATCAACGCATAATAAATGCGACTTATACGCCAAAGTGACTTATGTATGTTTTTCCTCTTCATAATGCTTTTCTTTTTTTTTGACTGATGCGACTTATACACCGGAAAATACAGTAAAAAAAATCCAAGAAAGGCAAGAGACGCTGCGCAGCAGGTACAAGATGATACGGTCTTGTTTATTAATTACATGACCAACCTTCATGGGGGAGGTGAGATGCCCCCCATAAATAACGCTTGAGACGTTGGGATAATAGTAAAACACATTAACGTCATTGGTAAAACGTTGATCCACATACTTCATTAGTTCCTTCTCTCTGACTTCCAGCTGCAGCATGATGGCACTGAGCTCCATGTACAGGTTGTTGGCTCTCTCCAGCTTCCGCTCGTAGTGCTCCCTGATGTCCAGTGCGTGCCTGAAGGAGACCAGACAATGCAGAGAAACGTTAATCATCCTGCCTCTGTTCCCTAAAAATAGGCATGCATGACTGTCACCTTGTTTATGTTTGCTAACTGACCTGAGCTCATCCCTCCGGCGACGGATCAGCTCCTCGTCCAGCCTGTGGATGCACGTGCCTTCACTTTTGATCTTCTCAAAATGTTTCTTCACTTCCTCCCTCCATTCTGCCTGTAATAACAAACAGTTAAAAAAAAGACTGTCAAAGCAGTAAGATTTAAATGACTTTAATCCAAATGTAGCTCGAGGAAATATGTGTGCAGAACCGTTTGACTGTTACAGCTGAAAGTGCTTAGTTTGGTGTTTTCGTTCAAACCTGAGATTTGAAGTAAGTCTCCTGAGGAGTTCCTAGAATATCAGCAGCGGCGATGTCGAGATGTAGCAGAATCTGACGAAACGAGGGCCTGTTTCTGGGCTTGCCTTGCCTGAAACCAGTAAAAATCAAAGTACTAACAGTTTATCTGAAGTTCAAACAGGGTAAATATTCAAACAGAAGCAGCTGCTGGTAATATTTACTCCAAACCCACCATGTTTGTTTCATGAGGATCTTAAACCCATCTGGGCAGGTGGAGGGGACAGGAAGGTGCAAACTGTTGCTGCCGACACCCCAAATGATGGCGGAGGAGTCCACGTCTTTGTAGGGAATCTCTCCTGTGAGCAGCTCCCATAGCACAACGCCAAATGACCTGCGATACACGAGTAACAATGGTCAGGCCCAACATGTCTGCTGTACAATAACTAAACAAAGCTCCATGTTCTAAAGAGATGATTATTTTTTCAAACGTGGTGCCTTCCTACTTACCAGATGTCTACTTTTTCGGACACAGGTTCGTTTCTTATGACTTCTGGAGCCATCCATGCCACCGTACCGGCAAATGACATCTTTGTACTTTTGTCACTGAGCTCTTTGGATGTTCCAAAGTCAGAAATTTTCACGGTGTCATTGTGGGTGACCAAAACACTGAAACACAAAAAGAAAAACTTGTTAGCATTATGACTGGTGTTCATAAGTAAAAAAGCAGGGAAACTATAGACAGTGAAAGCTTCACAGAATGAGCTGAAACAGGGTAAACATTCATTTTGTTGATGAAGTTTCTCCTTTGATATATGTTTTTCCCCCCTGCCATTGATATATGTTTTCCCCCCTGCCATTGATATATGTTTTTCCCCCCTGCCATTTTTTGACATATTTCACAGTTTTCACAGAAGCGCATTTCTGAGTCACCCCATTAGCTAAATGAGGATGATGTTCCCAGAGCTTTCTGCCTGCTGTCATTCTGCTGACTAATGCAGTGTTTGGTCCTGCTGCTGCAGTGTGATATTGATTAGAAAGACAGCACTACAGATACAAAAATAATGAGGGTGAGAGAAGAGAAAGGCAGAACCTTCTGTTTTTCTCCTTCGATGGCTCAACTAACTTTTATTAATGCAGCATTAGAGCAAATGCCACGTTCTCCAGAGCTGAAGGAATGAATTGTTGCTGCTGCTTTGATCAAATATGTTAGAAAAAGCTTGTAAAATGTTAGAAAATCTTCAGATTAGCTTAAAGAGCAAATATACATTGTTCATTTGCATTTAATCAGCAAAACATACAATATTTCCTCCCAGACCAAGACACAATTTTGCTATGCAATCTGCAGAGCTCAGAGTTATTTGGTTGCACTGTGAAGGAAGCAAAACCTGCAAATATAGTACTGTGCACAAGTTTTAAACTACAACTATTTTCTTTATATTTTGCTTCCAATGAGCAAGATATTTTTGTCCACTTTTGAAGAATCTCTTATTTCTGCAGTTTTTCTGAAAGTCTGTCAAACACCAAAGTTCATGCTCAATAATCCAGGAATCAAATCTCACAATGTTCAGTCAGGTTATCTGGACAGTTTCTTTTTTTGTGTGTTAGATGAGCACGGCGCCGCGTAACTAGTTAGCATGCCAGAGTATTGTTCGTTATCGAAATTGACCAGGCAAATTGTTCCACCAACTAAGAACGGCCATGCACCACCAGTTATGTGGCCCCGTGCTCAGCACACACCCAAAAAAAAGAAACCGTCCAGATGACCTGACTGAACAGCGCTGGAAAGTCTGTCAAAGTTTTTCTTTGGACTTCAGCTGTGATTTTTACTCATTTTCTGCCCAGTCCTCGCACCAGGCCACAACAGCATATTATAGACCGCATGCTTTAAAAAATGGGAGAAGGGAACAGAATATTATTTGTACGTGAAAGTAATTTTTAAGAAGAAGAAAAAACCCAGAAAGACCTGACACAGGACCTGAGAGATTCTTCCAGCTGATCACTGATCCATTGTGCACTGTTTACAGCTAATAGCTCTTTGGAAATCCCATTTTTGGTGTAAAATATACTTTTGCTTAACTTTGTCGTCTTTGGTATTTTACAAAGCTTTAACTAAAACAATGGGAACCGTTTGTGCCTTTGTAACAGTCTGCTTGTCACTGAGGAAAGTGTTCTATGCTCTTATCCACGAATAGCAACAAAACACTGCTCACTTGGGAGACTTGAGATCTCTGTGGATGATCTTGTGCAGGTGTAGGTAGTTCATCCCGCTGGCGATGCCCGAGGCCCAGTCCACCAGCAGCCTGGGGGTCACTTTCCTCCCTGCCCTCAGCACCTCATACAGCTGACCTTGTGCACAGTACTCCATGATGATGCAGTAACAAGGAGCCTGCGTGCACACACCCCTGAGATACAATAAAACACACACAGGAAACACTTTTAAAGACAAAGTGACAAACCCTGCGTTTGTTAATAACACAGACTCCAGTGGACTTATACCAACTGAAAATTATAAACTTACTTAAAGCTGATGATGTTGGGATGCTTGAGCTTCCGCAGGTGTTTAATGTCCGTCTCCTTCTGCTCTCGCACCTTCTTGATGGCCACCTCCTCAGAGCGAAACTTGCCCAAGAAGACGGCTCCCTGCGCACCGCTACCCAGCCACTGTAGCTCCGAAATCTCCTCAAATGGGACCTCCCACATGTCTGCAGTCAGGATAGTTACATTTCATCACTGCAAACGCCATTTTATTTTGACACTTTCAACGTGACCCTAGCACTGTAATGAACTATTCACCGTTTTGTCACGTGCTCAGTTAAAACAAAAAAAAAAAAAAAAAGCTTATCTTCTAATCTGTTCCTTGAGAATTTAATATTTGTTTTGAGGACAAACATTTACAGACCACGGTATTTTAGGAATGCAACCTCAACGTAATAGTAATATTCAGCCATGCAGACCAAAAATAAACCCAAAACAATGCACAACGATGACCTACCAATGTTCACTGATCTCTGTGCTGCTCTGCCTTATGTGATTTTGGAAATGTCACAAGAAAGAGGAACGCTGGCTGAGCTTGGAGCTCACTGCATGGTTGAACAATGGGCAAATCAGGCCCAGTTTTATCTGCCCTCACCACATATCCTTTACTCAGCGTGTCCAGCCTGCACAGGCAGCCCACAGCAAGGTGAGTCTACCTTTACCAGTGACCTCAATTCAAACTGACAGCAGCGCAGTCGCAATAGGCTGAAGCTGGGAACAACTATTCAGTTACGTTTCAGGAGGGAATTGTTTGTCCCTCAGAGTCTTTAAGAGACAAACATGTTTTAATTAAACAGACATTTTACTTTTGTCAAACTGACATCACACAGAAAGATGAACCCCAGAGCTCACCTTGCTGTTGCAGCTTGTATTCTGTGGAATACGTTTTCCCAATAATGTTCCACACGGGCCGAAGACAACCGAACAGCCCCTCTAAGAAGCCGCCGGACCCGGGCCCTGCTCTTTGGAAGTGCAGCTTGATGTCGTCTGGGTGATGTGGGTGGCCTGGTCTCCCTTCCCCGCTTTGGTCCACAGGACAGTCCCCGTCTCCCATCTGCTCGTCCATGCCACTGCCACACCCACCGTGCTCACAGGACGCCGGTGACCCCGCTTCCTCATGATCCTGCTCCTGCAGCTGGAGCACGCTGTTGTCAAAGTGTCCGCCTTCGCTCCGTGTCGAATCCACACTCAGGACTGTGTTTGCTGGACTGACTCCCCCCAACATGGAGTCCTCATCCTGGACAGGCGTGTGCAGGGGAACCGGGAGGTTCGTCGGCGGAGCGAGGTCAGTGATAATCTGAGGAGGTAAATTAGAGAGTGGGGCCTGAGGAAGTTGGGGTTGGGAGTTGGGCGAGTTGGACTTCTTCATGGCGTCACCAACCACAGTGAGTTTCAGCTCCTCCTTTAGCTTCCCCACCAGAAGACTGGGGCAGGAAGTCCACGAAAGCACCTCTGGGGAGCTGCCCATGGTGTCACGCATGTGCATGAGCTGCTCAGTGATAATGAGCTGGACGAGTCTTAACACATCGGTTTGTCTGACCGCTGAAAATCACCTGCAGAACGGGAAGATCGACACAGAAAAGAAAGGTCCTTTTTTTAAAAGATTGTACTACATTCTCATCTCGTAAAACATAAATACATTGTTAACACGACATTCAATTACCTCCACAAAGTAAAACACAATCTTCTCATTTACATGGATCCGGCATTGAGCGAGACGACGTTTATGATTATTATTTTAAGATATGAAAAGCTAACACTGTAGAGCAGGGGCTTAAATGAGTTGGCATTTAGAGTAAAAATAAATAATGCAACACTGAAACTTGAGGGAAACAGCTGAACTAAACCAACTACACACACACCTACAATAAGACAGCGTTTCCATCTATGTGGAATTAACAGTATAGTAAGGATTAAAGGTTGTTCCGTGTATTTAAACTCCTGAAAGTAAAACATCTGGCACACCCAAACCACCAGCTGCAGCGATAAACACAGCCTGTTGGTTTTCTTTAGTTACAGAATCAACAAAAGATCTTTACCATGCAATTCTGTAAAAGTTACACAAGACACTGCTGACCGAGGTCAAAGAAGGGACAACGCAACAGAAACAGGCACGTTGCTACAGCACATATTAGTCTTTGTGGATAATTCTAAAGCAAGAAGATCATTGAGAAGAAACTTTAAAGATTAAAACCACAAAACAAAAGAAAACTAAAAAAATGTAGTTTCAAAAATATTAAATAAAACATTTTCTAATCTACTGATAAAAATAAAATAAAGGCTGGGTATGGATCTACTATAGTCTAAACTAAAGCTCCACCTGCTGGTTCACATCCAACAGGTCTCATCAGAAACTGCTTCAGGTGTCATCAGGTAACTCAGGTAAGAGCATGTGATCATGTGGGAACAAGAGGTCAAACTACAGAGGAACATAAAGTACACTGAAAGCTCATAAAAACATTAAGAGGACACGAGGAGAAGATAATTTTGTCAAAGCTCTATAATCAATATCATAACCAACAGTAATATTGTTGGGAAATCCTCAGAGGAAGTCTCAATTACAGGACGACTACAAGACGTATATTAAAAAAAAAACAAATATGTAATGCTCATTTTCCAGTTTGCAAAATACAAAAAGCAAAAAATGTGGTTTTAGTTTTTATTCTCTTGTGTACACCGTCACAAATCTTGAATATTAAAAATCTTCATTCGTGCCTCTAGGGAGCTGGATATTGTAGCTTTTACTGATTTTCTTGAACTTTAACAATTTTAGGACCCATTTCAACACCTTTGATACTTCAGGCAAGATTTGTGGCAGCCAAATGGAAAGTAAACATCTGAGAGACTACAAACATTAGGAAAGGTTTTTTGTTTTTGTTGTTGGCCATAACTTGAGTTTTTTTCTTTAAACGTTTTTAATAAAGTTTATTTTAGATTATTGTACAATTCAATGGTGGCGTTAGTTCTGTGTCCTGGCATATGAGCCATACTCACGTAAAATACTACGTCTTTACTTACCAAAAACACAACCCCACTAAATTATCACTGTCTCTTTGGAGTAAATCTGCTGCAAGTGTAGCGCGGACTGGATTTTCTGATCATGTCAATCTTTGTTTACCTTGGACAAGAAAATAATCAATCAGCTCCTTCTTAAACGACATGCACTGTATTCACTCATTTAAAGTCATGAGGACACAACCCCAGAAATCCATTGGCGTTTGAAGGGGCACCAGTGAACGAAAAAGTTCAGTGAGAAGATAGATGATGTGTACAACCACAGACTGGAGATCAAAGTCCTGAAGGGAGGAGACAGAAGTGAGCTGGCTCTGTGTTACGTGGATGAAGGCAGAGGCATGTACAGTTGTTATGCTTCGACTGGATCAAAGTACTGTTTGGTCCTGATGCAGATGTGAATGCAACGCTCAGCATGACCCCCACCTTTTTTTTTAAAGATACGGACTGTGAAACGCAGATTCAAAGTGATGCCAAGTGGTTTCTGAGAGAAATTAAACATTATGCACACAAAGCCACTGGCCCATTTAGATGGTGCTTGCATGTTTGTGCAAATCCATGTACTGTGTGTCTGTGCGTCCACTGGGGGTAACCTGAGCGCTGTGAGAGTGTGGCGGCTGCCAGGAGCTCATCTATAATGCAGGCCCATCTCTAATCAGGCTGCTGAGAGTGCAGGGGAAGGAGAGAACACTCTCTCAGGTATCCAATAAATCCGTCCCTTCCAAAGCAGAGACAAACAAGCTGAAGGAACAGAGGCCGGTGGTGTAATTCCACCTCACCAACGATTCTCGGAGCTGGGCTTCTGACGTGAGCCGTGGTGGGTGTATGCGGTCTGCAGGGCATCGACGAGCACATTTACCCTCACAAACGGTAACCTTTGTAGCCAAACTGAAACTCTACAATTATCTCTCCTGAATAATGAGCACAGAGCGCAGCCTGATGCCTTTCAACCATTTTTAAGTCTGTTCCCTGACACCAAGTGGAGGAAAGAAACCTCCGACTCTCTCATCAGTCCCTAATGGAAGATTATGCGTCCCATGAATAATGTCGGTGCCTGATCGAGAGCAGTCCAAGGGTTTCATTTACATAGTCATTTATTTACAGGACTTTCCGAAAAAGACTTAAGTTTGCACAAGGACAGACTGACTGTCCATCTGAAGGTGAAAAAGGAGAGGATACTGGTTCAGTAGAGGACACAATGGACATGTTAGTGAACATTGTTGAGGAGAAAGAGCCAGAGCAGAAGGGACAGAGGGGGGAGAAATTACATGGGGCTGATCCTTTAATCCCTCTACAAAGCTATGGAGATATGATCACAAACACAAACCCTACTCTGTCCTCCATTTATTTATTTTATTTTTTGACTTTGCATATGCAGGACACATACTTTTAGATTACAAAAAGTCAAAAGTAGTGTTTGAATTATATTTTGTGTGTGCACAGCATTTGTTAGTGAAGAGGGGGTTGGAATCAGATTCACATATGCCCAGGGCGTGTCTGGCAGTTGCCAATAATCCCACCACTCCCAGCAATCCACTGGGGAAGGCTGTTCGTTTTTGTATCACTCAGCAAACGGCAGAGTGGTTGTTGTAGCGTTTTACAAACAGCAGCTGAACCTTCACACCGGAGACACTTCGGCACACACACAAACACACACAGCGTCAGAAGCAGTCTCATCTGCGTCTCCATCACTCTGCTCCTCATTAAGAGAAGCCCTGCTGGGACCGACCGAGGGGAACCTCCTTTCAGGTGACAGCTGCACATCCGACAAAGGACCAATTTAGCCTCCATCCCCACCTCGTCATTCACATGTTACCATGTCAACACTGCATCCATCCTGACCTTATGCTTGCAGTCCCACTCAATCTCATTCAGCTTTGAAGGCCACAGCTGAGCCACTGAAAGCTTTCACACAGAAACAGCACAATAGTTTGTAGTTAGCTATGTAACTTTATTTTTTAAATAGAACGTGTGGGTTAGATTTGTTGATTTTAAAAAATAAGTTAAAAATGTTCAACCCCAATTATAAAAATGGGGATGTATAAAATGTAAATACAAAGAGAATGCAATGATTTTTTTCAAACTTCCTAAACCCATATTTTATTAGCAATGGGACACAGTAAACATATCAAATGTTTAAACTAAGAAACTGTATAATTGTTTTCGGAAAATGTAATTTTGAATTTTACGACAGCAATTTAAAACAAAAGATGAGAGAAAGGCAACAGAATGCTAGTAAAGTAAGCGACATAAATGGGAAACATCTGGAGGAGTGTTCTGCATTGCATTAGGCTGTTTGGTCAGTAAGAGGTCTGGGTATAAAAAGATAATTTTAGAGTGACTGAATCTTTCAGAAGTAAAGATGGGCAGAGGTTCACCAGTCTGCAAAAAGTGTGTAAAACAGTGAACAATCTCAGAATAATGTTCCTTAACAGAAAATTGGGATGACAATGAATCATAGTAAAATAATAATAATGGCCAATCATCTATAGTTCATAATATAATCAAAATATTTAAGAATTTGAAGAAATCTATGTGCAAAGGACAAGCCTGAAATCAATATTGGAAGCCCGTAATCTTCTGAGGAGCCACTGCATTAAAAACAGGTCTGATTCTATTATGAACAACACAGTTCACTGTGCCATCTTCAACACCTGGTTAAACTTCTATCATACAAAGAAAATAGTGTATGAACACCATCCAAACGTACTCCAGTCTTTCCTGGACCTAAACTCATTTAAAATGGATAAATCAAAATTTACAATGGGTTTTGAAACCACAAATGACACATTTTATTTGACTGAAGAGGAATTGGACTGTTATCAGCACACAGTTTAAGAGCCTGCCTTCCTGATGGTATGGAGGTACATTAGTGCTTATGGCATGGGCAACTTACACATCTGGAATGCACAAATGTACATACAGGTGCTCCCATCCAGAGAACATATTTTTCAAGGAAGGCCTTGCACATTTCCGCAAGACCGCTAATCCGCAGACTGAATCCACTAAAACTGAACTGGCCTGCCTGCAGTCCAACTTTGTAAGAATTTAAACATTTAAACTGGTTCTTCAGAAATGTCTCTTTTATTCCACAGGCACTGTCCAGTACATTTACATATTTTAGTCTAACATACAAAAAAACTCCTGACCCATATGTATACGACTGCAGATTAACCCCAATTAAAGCTTATTTTAAGAAGGAACAACAAACACCTGCACCAGAACATTGTTGTCCCTCCTGGAACAAACGAGATGAAAAACAGATGGCGAGAGCTGCGACAGTTTGTTATTCTCTGTCCTACTTAAACAGCTGAACTCTGATATCTGTACACATTTCTCAGATCTGTGCAGACTCTGGACTCTCAAGGCCAGTGTTCAACATGTGGGTAAATGCTATAAAACGGAATCTGACGCTCACAGGTGTCTTTGTTATGGTTAGAACAGACAAAACTAGAAGACATTAGGCAAAGTAATTTTTTTTTATTAATTTTAGGGTTGTTTAAAACCAGCTTTTACTCTTGAGCATGAACAAAGATCCATCCAGAACAAACTGGACAGCTGTAAAGTAATCACCTGATAATGGGACTGCAGATAAGAAGAAAATAAATTCCTGTAAGCATCTCATGGTGGACATGCTCCAAAAATCCCTCATTTTCATGGTGACTTACCTGGACTGAAAGGAAAGCAGACCAGAGTGAACAATAATCATAATCTGCTCACCTGCACGTTATAGGTCATAGTGGGCAAACAGGAACAAGGTCAAAGCTGCAGCTAAAGCCACAGGGAAAAGGGCATGTGAGCTGTTAGTTGTGTAAAGCTGCATTTTATTCTGCAAAAGGATGAAAGAGAACGAATGAAACCGCCGGGGTAGACACAAGTGGTGTGCATGGAAAATAAAAGTGTGTAAAATCCAGTTTGTCAGGGAGAGATCTAGAGGAATCCACTAAATGTCGGCAAGAAAAAAGCAAACTATGAATCATTAGTACTCCAAGCACACATAAAAATGGTTCCTCAAATAGCCTGTGCTGGTACCAGCCAGAATCTGAGTAAATAAACTGGAGAAAAGAGAGTTTGCTCCACAGAACTGTCCCCTCCATCTTCAGTCCTCCAGACTCGCTGCAACCAGGACATACAGGACAAACACCATGTCCCCCGAAAAGCTTGCACTCCAACATCTGCTTTCTGATTCAAAAAGAGTCCGATAACACCAAAGCTAATATCTAGTGGTAATTTCCTTCAAGTAAAAAGGGTCAGCAGGACCAAGAAGATAATAGACGAAGAGACTGGCTTCAGGAAAAGGCAGATAACAGAGTCAGAGATGTGCATCCAGGTTAATGAATGAGGAAGATATGAAGGAGGGTGCTTTTCATATCTTGGAGGGATGCATATCGCACGCCACCTTTAATACTAGAGTTTTAGACGAAGATCATTTTCCAATGAGAAATGAGTTGTAGTCATTTTGAGCAAACCTTGAAACTAAAGTTATGCAGAATCGCATGCAATATCAAGAAATGTCACACTTCAATTATGAGAAGGCATGACTCTCAGCTGATACCACACCAAATTTAAGCTCAATATCTGTAAAACAGATCCAGTTAAGCCATTCTTGTGTTTCAAAGTTGGTTGGCTGCCGCAGCCCGTGTTAGCTCAAAAAGCTAATCAGACATAGATGTACATCAATGATAACTTTCAGAAAGTTTGATTTAAATCCACTGATCAGTTTATGAGATATTTTGCAAACAGACAGTTTCAAATAGTTAATGCTAAAATTTTAAACGAAGACTTTGCATAATCTGTTAGCGCTCAAAACAAACAAACCGGATTCCAAAAAAGTTGGGGCACAAAACAAATTGTGTATAAAAACTGAATGCAATGATGTGGAGGTGCCAACATCTAATATTTTATTCAGAATAGAACACAAATCACAGATCAA
>JAVCKU010000150.1:10785036-10801229 GCA_032273985.1 Hypsolebias coamazonicus | reverse complement strand
AGTCCAGTTGTTTCTGTATTGAACCTTTTTTGATTTTATCATGTCCTGGATGACTGAGAATCTTCACCAGCATGTAATTGTAGATGTATATCCAGAGATTACTTTCGAAAAGTGTCATTAAAATTTATTGAGTGGCTCATTTCACTAACAGACGTTTACTCCAACAGTAAATGGCAAAACTTTAAAAACTGATATTGTGCTAATGCTAGCTACCAGCTAACGGAGTAAAAGTTGGGGATGATTCCCAGCTAGTAACACACCAAATTTTAGCAGAATATTTGTAAAATTATCTGAGTTGTTGTAATTTGTATGTGTTTTTTAAGCTCATTTGGCTACGGCGGCCATCTTGAACGGGGCTGAATCCAAAGGTCAAGCAGTTGTGGATGTAGATCAATTGATTAATTTTAGTTTACCGGTAAGTGTAAACACAGAAATGGAACTGGAGTTCTCCGACATTGTGGCTGAAGACGCCGCCTAATGAAGCAGCTACACGTCAGCTTCTCTGCTGCAGACTCTCTGCCATGTCTTTCTTGTCGCTCTCATCACTGCAGCCACAAAGAGTTTTTGAGAACAGATGGAATTGAATCAAAGCAATCAACTTTTTAATAGTTGGATTATATTGTTTAGAAATACTGTGCATATTACATTTCTCCACATGCATTTTGACGAGCCTGTGGATGCATTTTGATGAAAGCAAATTGAAACGGACCTGCTGTGTGAGGCCATAAACGATACGTGGCGTTCTCATTTGAACCATTTACCTCCTCTCTCGGGAGCTTTGGATCCTCTTCTCATAAGAACCACTCACACAAACGGATTTCCAAATAAGCTTTGATGTCGAGCGACGCTGAGATATTGCCAATATATTTATCAAGTTTGTTGTTTATTGTCACCACACTGCTCTGGATATCCATGTGATCTCACATGATCAGGTCAGATAACCCATATTTGTGTTTTTCTGTGTACATATATATGTCACTGCAAACAAGCACACATGCATCTTTACTCATTTGAATCCAACGGAAACCCTATTTTGGGCAGGATTACTGGCACACTTCATTACTAGGGCTGAGATTATTATTCATCCACAGCAGCAGAACGAATGGAAGAGCCAAAAAAGCTCTCAGACTTACAGAGTCCTCGCCACAGGAGGCTGATTAAGCACGGCGGGTTACAATCTGATCATCTTAAAAAGGGCTTTTTTATTAAGAACATATTTGATGAAGGGTGAAATAAAGCAGACATATCAATGACAATAATGATTCCCATGTCCAAGTTGGGATCAATTTTGATGCCAAGTAAATTTGAAAAGCAAAAAAATAGTCCAGCAGAACTAAAATAAAACAAAACAGACCATGAAGTCTTTAAATGGGTGCAGTATTGATCCACTTTTTATACTAAAATATCAAGATAAAACTGTAGAATCACAACTCTTTAAGGATGTTTAAAAATATTATTTTGTTAAAAAAAAAGCAGTAATCCAAACTGAACAACAAAACGAAAAGGATAGTTGTTTTTTGAACAACAAAACGTTCTGACTAAAGATTTATAAAATGGTTTAAATTAGTAATATTTTTCCAAAGTTAAAAAAAAAAAAAAAATCAACGTGTTTACATTTCTTAAAATATAGGGTTTCAATATAATATTTATTGTAATATATAATCCTGTCCAAGTTTAGACACAATCTGGAGTATTTTTATACTTTAAAGAGCTGACTGACTGGAAATAGGAAATCCATTAAGAAAATATATTAATAAAATAAAAACTCCTAAGAAGATCAAGAAGTGAAGCAATAAACCATTGGTTGGTCCTAGTTAGATGGTTGTTCAAAGAAAACGGGAAAGTTAGAAAAGAGATTTTCCAACCTTTTGGATCGTTTTCCTCATTCTCTATTGATCAAAAATATGTTTGGTAAAAATTGGGTTATTTCTCAGAGTGAGAAGGAATTTTAGCGTATAAGAGGAAAGCTATAAATAAATAACGTGACAAGATGCATGTAAAACAAACCACAAAATGATAAAAGAATATAAAGACAAAGTCAGTCCGAGACACAGCTGGAATTCATTCTGCAGAACTTATTAATCAACTACATTTGTAGAAATATGGAACCTCACTGAGAATAACTGAAATAATTATGCAGTCCAGTCCAAATAATCCAATCTGTTATAAAGGTAAGATGTGGGTCAACAAAATACTAATTGAAAAGTATTATTACACTATTTAACTAACTTTAAGCTACAAAGTGTCTAAAAAAATTTATGATATGGAAAAATATAGCTAAAAAATAATTATTCATGCGTAATGACTTTTTTTTTTTAAGAGTCAGAGTGCTGAAATGAATCTCAGTCAAAAACAGTTTTATTTGCAGTGGTACCTGTTCTGTGCCGTGAAGGTTTCTCTCTGAGGGTGGAGGCCGCTGTAAACCACTCGGATCAGGTCATGTTGGCAGAGAGCTCCTTCTGTCAGAGCCATGGAGCCCAGGCAAGAAGGCTACACACAGAAAAATGTTTTATCAAATTAAATGTTCACGTCAAAATTCTTACAAACGACCTAACAAAGTTAAGTCAGGTCCTCTGGACAGAAAATTAAAAAAAAAAAAAAAAATAGTTGACATGTTTTGCCCTTTATCCAAAAGACTTTGTCAGTCTGAGGAGCTGCACTAAACTTGGTCTTATAAATGGCACCTAGCATAGTGGATCAACCAGTTTACTGGTGACAGCCAAACCTTTTTTCTTCTTTCACTCTCAGCGAAGACTGCTGCTCTTACTCTCGCTCCCTCACTCCTGCTTTTTTTTGCTCTCTTGTCCTGTCAACCTCCGAGCCACTCTTTACACATCTTCCAAATAGAAAATTTTTATGGATTTGGTCAGCTGGTCTCTCATTGCAATTGATTTTTTTTTTCAACAGACGACAGGGTGATGGAGAGCCCTCATGCCCTGAATGGACCCACGCAGCTGGATATGTCATTGATTCCTGGGGTAACTGGAAGATGATGTGCCTATCTGTGCTGTCAGTGGAGGACGTAGAAGATGTGCTCACTATTGGGTTTATGATAACAGGGTTTCTGCTTTTTGGAATCGCAGATACCTAGGATATCGACAAATGAAGAAATCGGCAGCAGTTTCGGCCACAGTAAAGCTGCCAGCCTTATGTGAAGGATTAATTCATGCCTCAAGCTCACAGACTTGTATGCTTGATTAGATCAACCGCAAGCTGGACGTGATTTCTGAGAACCGTAGGCCACTTGTGGCTCCTGGAACTCACCAGCATGAGGGTTTCAATATTGGAGAGCACAGACTGGACGAAATATCTACAAATCTGGCTGTTTGGATTCGCCATTGAGTGTACCAGCAGAACTTGAAGGCAGACAGAAAACAGCCTAGCGGCCCAAACAATTGTTGTTTATCTGAATTCGGCCACCTCGCTGGCCTTGGACGAGCCAAATTATCTCAAATTGCTCCTGGAGGATACGTAAACCAGAAGCTTCTGCCCCCCTCCCTCTCTCCCAAGGACATCTGTGGCCTTATCAGAACCATGATGCTGATAGACATTGTACCATCTTATCAGAACTTTGGAACTTTCTGGAGTATCTCACAGCCTTTGTCGACCTCTTTGCATAAATATATGATGTCAGTGTATGTTGCAGCTTTATGCTACAAGGTCTTTTTTTGCTTCTTTTATACTGTTTCCCGGCCAGGACATGGTGTGACACATGATTTGTTTGGGCTTCTCCCACCCTCGTTTTCTCTTTTTCTCACCTGCCTGTATGTTGTACGTAACATGTCTCTTGTAAATGAGTATTTGAGGCTCAATGGGAACTAACCTGTATAAATAAAGGTCTAATAATAATAGCTGTTCACATGATAAAGGAGAACCATCAGCCTAACGACCGATTGTTAATGCCCTGATGGCCGTTTGCTATTCACAGACGAACCCATACGTCTTACAAACAACCCTCTCTCCATATTGCTTCTATGAGATTATAACTGGGCTGAATACTATGGAAGTTGCTTCAAGTTTCTACTGAGCTGACATATTAGTATAATCATGACTATTACAAATTTACTGCACAAATATTTGACCAAAATTCATCTTTTGTAATTATCCTGGTGCCTTCTTCCAACTCATTTGTGCAGCCTCACAGTTCTCATTTTTCTACTTTTGTCTTTAAAGCAACTGGTTCTTTTTTTAATTTTAAATTTATCCTGGTTTTACTGGTCACAAGTACACACTGCTCTGTAATGTGTCGATCCACAGGCAAAACTTTGCTTGATGAAGTTAGAGCGGTCTGAGATATTTTTCTTTTGGGAGTGTAATAGAACAAGGAGACGGAAATCAAAATGTGTACAAATGAGGGAGTGTCACGAGCCACTTTGGACTGGTGGTATTGAGAGCAGAGGTCAACTCGAGTTCCTTCTGTAATTCTGTACAAAGGCAAGAGACGCAAAAAAATCTATATGATAGTTCTGGTAATATTGAAGTTGTTGAGAAAAGGCCTTTTACTGGGTCAAATAAGAAAAACCTTTCCAACTGCCTCCATGTGTTCTCCATTCAATTAACATGGAGGGCATTTACTGCAACAAGTTGCCTTTGGTGACGCACACAAACACAAATAGGGAAACTTGATGAAAATATTCACTGGGTGACAAAAAAGGACAGAAACCCTGGCCGTTAGCCCAGAGCGATTTCAGGTCAACATGTTCTTTTAAACACTGTGGTGATGAATTACAGCAGGTCAGTTGAGCAAGCGAGAACAAAACCAGCGCGACGTAAGCTGTGACTCACAAAGAGCCAAAGGGACTGAATGTGGGATCAATGAAAATCTAAGTGCCCTCATTTTAATTTGAAAAGAAATTAATGGATGCATGCATATTTTTGTTTGTTCCTAATTATTTTTTAAAATGAGCATAAATTAAGAGGTGTTGCACTGAAATAGAGGAGCTAACACACAAGTGAGGCCCCCGAGGTGAGAGCAGAGACCCTGAGGAGGTGCCATCTTGCAAAATCAACCCCCACAATAAACTCAAGTCTCTAAGATATAAGGACAGAAACAGATGGAAGAAGAGTGGAAAAGAAACAGTGGAATTCACATAAAAAAGGCTGTTTTGCAACAAGCAGGAGTCTTGCCTCATGATATATTGATGGTTTTGACAGAGAGGGGATTGTGAAGGAGAGAAGTTTGCTGTTGCCATCTTTGTCGACGATTTCCTGCAAAAATAAAAAAGATTGATGAAGAAACAGAAAGCTAGAAACAGTAACATGGCATTACATAACAGACCAGTTAACATTTTGTTTTGTATTTAATGCAGGAACACGTCTAAGAACTGGGTACAAACAAATATGACTTCCTGGAACACCAAGTTGTGGTGCTGAACAGAGTACAATCAGGCTGCTGCTGGACGTCAATGACTGACAAATTACACCATTGATGTCCACTCAACTCCACTGTCACACTGTGACAGGTACTGCAAAGTTTCATGCATCCCTGAATGATGCCATTTCTAAAATTAATGACTAATTATTTCCACTAGTCACAATCACGGGGGTAAATGACTTTTTTAACAGAAATATATTGCTAAAATGTTATTTAATAGAAACTTTAATCTGCAAAATAATTCCATGTTATGCCATGTGCACCTTTTAAGTGCATAAAATTGAGGCTTTAATGTCTCGCTCACTTCTGGTCATGTTGACACCAACTTTTATTTATCTAGCCACCACTTAGGTTCTGGAATAAAGTATTAAACAAGTAGTATTACTTTAACAGTGCCTCCCCGAGTCTTTCAGTGAACTGAAGGTTCTGCCCTTCGCTCGCTAACACTACATCTCTGAATATCTGACAGAACTGCTGAGAGCAGAGCTGTTTATCAGGACTCAAAGGGGAGACTTTGGTGTGCGCTGTGTGTGTGTGTGAGATGAGTGATATAGACACAGAGGGATAAATTATTCATGAGTATACCCTTAGCTGTGTCAGCTGACATGGGAGCTCCTTCTTTTGGTATCTCTTGCTCTTTGCACATTCCCCAAAGGCATTTCCTGATGATGCAATCTACCTACAGCCGATCCATTAACAGGTGATTTTCCACCAGTAGGTCACCTTAGAAGGGTACTGACATAAAACCTATATAATTTCTCTCTTCTAATAGGTTGAAAAAGTAACTGATATTTACATTGTTACTATTTTGTTACTTTCACATAAAACACACCATCTGGCATGTACCTGCTACATTATACCACCTCAGTCAGAGGCAAAAAAGAAAAGTTTATCTCATGTAAAATAATATGCTTGGATTCCAGACCATTACTAGCAGAAGTGAGATGTTCAAAACTGAAGAGAAAACAAAGCTCTTTTTGGTCAACAACAGCAATTAAATTGTCAGTGTTACCAGTCAAAGGTTTAACGCCAACAGCGAGAGACTGAGTTAACCCTGCTTCTCATTAATGACCACAGTTATGTGATGTAATTTTTCTTAATGCAAGTAATGAGCTTCAATCTGCAGGGACACTTAATGTGGACAGACCACACAGTCACTCTCCTAACATTTTATGCACAATTGTATCTAGGCCTGTCACGATAACAAATTTTGTTGGGCGATTGTCTCAGAAATTATTGTGATAAATTATAATATTGTTTGAAATTTGACAATAATTAGTAATTATTAGTAATTAAAATAATTAGTAATTATTGTCAAATTTAAGAAGAAATGTTGGTTAATTTTTGTGTGTAGTACCTTTTTTAGACCACTGGATGGCAGTATAAAACTGTTTGACCCGAAGGATGGATAGTGAGGGAGCAAGCAGCGTGTCTCTTTAAGAAAAATGGGAGGCAGGCCCCTTGACTTGACACGGGCTGTCTCTCTTTCCTTTTTTCCGGTTCTCAAAATGGCGGACGTTCGGTGCGGTTTGAGCTCTTTAGCTTAGCATTTTTCACACAACGTTTTTAATAAAAAAAAATCAGTAAACAAGTTCTCAGATTCTTTTTTCAGAGAAAAACAACTTCTTACACAAAGGCACGGGGTTCAACCATGAATTTTGGAGCTTCGACAAGACAGAGGTTTTTTTTTTCCCCGAGGTCGCCTGTTAGCTTAGCTCGTAGCTTAGCTTCTCAACTTAGCTACTTTTAACAACCCAAAAACACAATTTCAGCAGCTAAAACGGATTTTAAAGAGATAAGAGAAAGGGAGGAGGTCAGTGAAGAGCACCAGAGTTGAGCCTTTTGTCATTCAGTGTCTTCAGTAGAAAGCGAGAGACACGAAGAAATGATAAAGCCGATAAATGAAAACGAGGTTAATAATTTTCATTTATCATGCGATTAATTGATTATTGCTTATTGCAATAGAGCTAGTTGTATCTCCACTGACCAGGTTAAAACTGTACTTATAGCCATACATGGTAACTACAAAGGTTTCAGGAAAATCATAAATGACATCACTCGTCTAGGCAACTGCAAAGCATTCCCTGTCTCACATGCAAAATTGCAAACAGTGCACATTTCTGACAACAGACAGATGATCTCATTACAGATATCCTCCTACAATGTGCAAATGGATTCATTCAAAGACAAAAGAAAAAGAGAACATTCACTTTCCTTTCTGCAGCAATAGTCAATTCCTTCTCAAACTTATCCCAACGACAAGAGGTCGGATTGAATCTTTTCCAAAACTGCTGACGCTGGCAGCTGGTTTTGGGTTTCATTATGTAGCAGTGATTGTATCTGACAACTTCCCTTCCCCATAGTTGTTGAGTAATGCAACTTTTATGTGCAAATGTGTATGTTAGTATGGATGCTATCCTGTTGGGTTTCCTATCTCAAAAAATAAATATAAGATGGAATAGTCTGACATCTCATGTGGCAGTTTCTAAGTGTTATACCCATGAAAATAGCTGCATTTGTTAAAACAGCACTGTTTATGTAAATCCTAAATCCAGAAATGAAAACAAACCAAGCTACAAAAGATCCGTGTTAAGCTAAAATCCTCAGGGCTTCACATCTGAAAATATCCTCTTTGTGGAACTTTAATACGTTTTAGAGTTGGTCTGCTACGCCATTCAGAAGGACTGACACCCACCAAGTTGTAGATGCCCAAGAGGAGGGCCTCGATGCAGCCGTTGCTTTGACGGTCCCTGCTGGCAGTGAGGCGAAGATAAACCCACACCAGTTCAGGCAGGAACTGCAGGGTGAAACGTCGCAGAGGGTCTTCCGAGCTCCGGTAAAGCTCGAACAGCTGGTGACACACAGGCTCCAGCAGCTGGAAAGCAGGAGGGAATGCATGCAAAGTGAAATAGTGTTAAGAACTTAGTCACACAGTTTGTAATAAAATCTTTAAATCAGTACTGAAATAGATGTATCACAGCAAGGGATGCACTGGTGAACAAATGCTGCAGGGTTTTACACACAAAAAAAATCATAGAGCTATGACACATAAATATCCTTGCATTGCGTTTCTTTATGTGTTGTTTAATTCATACATATTGTTCTTAAGGGCTCAATTTGAAGACTGACACAAATGCTGACATTTAAAACCATAAACAAACTGGCACAATGACACACATTAGTTAGATCTTCATTTGAATATGTAAAAAATGCAATAAGAAATAAAATATCAACTAACCTTTTTTATCTTAAGGAAAAAAAGAAACAAACGAGAAAAAAAAAAAAAAAAAAAACCAAGGCTGTGGAGGATAGGAAATCAGAGGTGTCTCTTTAGCAGCCCGTTTGAAACAGAAATACACTGAGCAGGTTATTTAATAGCTTCTATATTAAAACATAAATAAATGCGATCCTGACCTCATTGTTATAAGATTGACAGATAAGAAGGAATCTTTTGTTGCCAGTCAATAGTAGTTTCGGGAAGTGAGGGATTTTCTACAATGAGAGCCCGGACAGATGTATTCTCATGGGAACCTGACGAGCTGGTGTATTTACACTATTCAGGTCAATGAGTGTCCACGCAGCACTACTGTGCGAGTGTGCATGTGTGTGTTGCACTGTGGCTGACTGGAGAAAGGAGCAGCAACTCATTAATAAACTTGTGTGGCGTCCTATTGCATCAGCAAAAAGCTCCTTGCAATTCCAGCATCCCTCTCTATCACACAAACATACAGAGCCGATGCTCGATCAGGCGTTTCATCATTAATAGGATTGTGCAGCTAGACTGACAGCACTAATGGGATTTAGATCCCTGGACGCTTGACTCCTCAATTTGACCGTGAAATAGAAGGAAAAAGATGGCACCACACGACGACTGCATCATTAGAAAAATGACCAGCCTCATTGTGCACAGATTTTTGGAAAACAAAAAATAAAAGCGCCATGTTCTTTAAAGAACAAATGAACACTAAATCTGATGCAACAGGAGGACGCATTTGGGTTTTAGCATGTGACTGAGGCTATGTCTTGTCTGGTGTGGGCAGCAGATGTTCTAGTTTTTTTTTTTTTTTTTTTATTGCTCAGTGTGTGTAGCTTCATATATGTGTGTGTGTGAGCACAGTACACTGAGAACATTGTGTACCATCTCACAGGTGATGTGGCTGCCACTGCCACAGAGCCCTTTCATCATACTACGGCACAGACCACCACATTCTTAATTGCATGTGTGTGTTCTGCAGTCACAGTAGTGTGTCAGCCTCTTACTCAAAGCCAAAGCCAGACATCATCATGTTAGTCACAAACACAACGAGCCAAGAACATGAACTCTGTGTATGTTTGGGTGGTTCACCTCGTTGTTTGGATCCTGGATGACTCTGTAGAGCGCTGGAACCAGGGACTTTTTTAGGTGAAGGCTGCTGGCGTAGCTGCGGATTTGGGTGTCTGGTAAGGACTGGAGCAGAAAGACACAGAAGAGCTGTTTGTAAAACTTTGCCATCAACTATTGGAGTCAACTACATCAAGAAAATATCTCATGAACCACTGGACAGATTTGAAAGATATTTATTAGATCGTAATCAGTAGATGTAAATTTGCAATTGATTCATTTTTAGAGTCAGTCCACTTCAAGATGGGCACAACAGCCATTGACTTTAGTCAACTCAAAAATGGAGTTAACTTGGTCAAATTTACATATACTGAGCTAAATAGGCAGTAGCTTTGAGTCATCCACAACATACTTTGTACTCCAAACAGATTTCACACTAAATCATGTAAGGTTTGCCATAAATGACTCCACCTCTGCTTCCACACACCTGTAAGTTGATCTTGGGTTAAAACGCCACCACAAAAGACAGCAAGACATACGTATTCCTTCAAGGAATGCCAGGTCATAATTTCTTTTTACATTTTCTGTTTTTAGGATTTGCAGTATGCAACATCAGTAAGTCAAAAAGTGCTAAATACCAGGACCATAAAGCTAAAGTTGGAGCACCAGCTGTTACATATTTATACAAACTATCCCATCTGTGAGTTCAAAAACGAGGCAAGTTCAATGAGTGGCAAGGTCAGTGAGGCTGTTAAAGTGCAACTGGATGCAGACATAGAAACAGTGTTTTGATAAAAATTAAAAAAATAAAAATAAAGAGAAAATAAATCTCTCTTAAAAGCAGTGGAGTCAACAGAATGATGATGTCTGACAGGAACAAAATATCCTGGGGTGGCAAACTTCAAACAGTCAAGATTGAGTGCTGACTGCGGAGATGGCCTCTCAGCATGGCGCTTGAACGTGGGAGAGACACTCTGTGTTTCATCCCAAATGTACTTTTTTCGGGTTTATAATTTTGTTTTCTGATCTCATCCATTTTAAGTCCAAGACCCCCATTCCAATTTCCAGGGAAATTTCACTGCTCCAGAATAGCTGTGAGCAGAAAAAATGATTTGCATTTCAAAAACAGAAATGTAAAACTAACTATAACATATTCAATGATTACAGAAACCACTAGTCTTTAAAAAGATGTCTCATGTCAGTAATTTTCTTTATATAAAGATATTTATTTGGTTTGTATGCATGTGTTTGAGTCTTTTTCTTGCCGTTCAACACTTTTTATTACCTTCACACTTGACAGGTGTTTCGCTGAAGAGCTTAGTTTAAATATTTTAATAATTCAGTTTCAACATTTTGACAGGCTGAGTTCTTTTATGTTGTAACAATTCAAACAAGATTTCAATCCTACACAAGCCACATGCCTCAAAAGGCAACAGAACTACAGTTTTATAATATATCACGTTTAAAAGAAGTTTCTATCTTCAGATTTCACGTCTCGCAATAAAAAGTGCAATGTAGGTTATTCAAATGAAACACTTATTACAGGGTTATACTGTTGAGCAGTGGCTACAAAAATAATCCCTACTCCTCATCTTGATGTTAAAAAACATAAAGAGATATTGTATCTGAGACAAAAAAGTGAATGAATATGAAACAGTTTCTTTTTGTGCTGAGTCGTTTCACCCTTCATCCAAAGGACTTCCTCTATCCGAGAAACCACCAAACAAACTGATTACCACTAACAGCATACTCCATAGTGGAAAAAACTGTTTGCTGGTGTTAACATGGCCTCTAGGGCCCGCCCTCTCCTCCAGAGCCCACTCTCTCCTTTGTCAACTCTTCTGAGAAAGTCATGTCAAAGTGGTTCAAAACACCAAAGTTCATGCTCAATAATCCCGGTATAAAATCCAACAATGTTCAGTCAGTGGTGATGGTCACAAACAGTCCCTTTTGACATGACTGCAGACAAAGGAAAGGGCGGGCCCCAGAGACCATCTTAGCACCAGCAAACTGTTTTTTTTTTTTTTTTTGTGTGTGTGTGTATTTGTTTGTTTGTTTGTTTTTCCACTTTGGACTATACTGTTGGTGGAGAATCAGTTTTGTTTGGTGGCTCCTCCAACTGTAGAAGTTCATTGGATGATGGATGACATGGCTCAGCACAAAAAAAAAAAAACACCCAGATGACCTGGATTATTGAGAATCAACTTAAGTGAACATATATTTATTTATTTTTGTATCTTTAGCATGGTCTTTTAACCATTGAAAAATTGAACCGTATGCTCACTTGCCTCACCTATAATCCTTTGTAACTTGTTTCTTAAAGGTCAAACAATATTGTTCAAATTGGAAATCTGTTACGGGAAGAAATGTTTATGACTTGTAGTTCAGTGCTGAGTTCCAGTTAAAACATAAAAAGTAATGTATTGTTTAATATAAATTAACTCCGAATAGTTTTCGTCAGCAAAGCAGAGAAGATAAATGTCTCTGGCATTTGGTTCTAAATATATGGAGCAGCAGGACCCAGACAAACAACCTTTGTGTGCATTTACATTCTTCAGCATTAAAAAAAATACACACACACACACACACACACACATACACACACACACACACACATATATATATATATATATATATATATATATATTTCTTTTTTTTTTAAGTCTATAGTGACCTCACTTTCTTTCTCTGTGTATTTTCCTAAACTCTCTCCGACCCACAGTGTTATTGCAAGTGATATTTCTCTTCCTCTCTGTATCTCAGGGTAATTGTGTGAATCAGGAGAGATTGCATTTTCCCAGACAGGTGAGTGGCGAGCTGGCAGGGTAATAAATGGCCCGATAACCAGTACTACTGCCATTGCTCTCAACACAGAAATAAGAGGGAAAAAAATCATTACCTGCCTCAGACAAGCCTATCTTGAGATGTCACATGTGATCAGGAGATACATATTTTGGCAACACAAGGTGGGAGTTAGAACGACGGATGGGATGAGCGACGCATTGAAGTCTTAAGTAAAGCTGTCACGACTCTGGAAACAGGCAGCAGGTTCTTTTGTTTTACCGAATTGCCTCGTTTATTAACTGATTGAAAAAGATTTGAGCGATGAGTTGGAGGACAAAGTTAGAAAAAAAAACATGAGTCACTGGAACAACATCAGAGTTTGATCAGAGGTGTGGAACTCTGCTTTTATTTCCTTTAACATTGATTTACAAGGAGATTGTTGGAGTGCAGGTTATGTGAACAGGTTATGAACAATTAATATCTTACCTATTGTAGATAGCTCTTTAAACAACCTCCATTTAGAGAAAGAAAATTTAATTCTGACCAGATGGATGCAATAATAACCAAGACCAAAGTGGATTGCTGTTGTTTTGAAACAACTCAAAACACAAAAACTTCATAGGGGTATCCTGATGCATGCTCAATAGGGGTACCTCTGGGTAGAGCTGTCATTTCTAACCCAGGCCTGCACCCAACCCGAATTAAATAATGTGCTGGAAGGGCGGGTGGGGTTGGTGTCAGGCATTAGATTGCGTCAGCGGACGTTTGCGGCTGATGATCCAGCTGCACATGTCCGCTGAAAGTTAATAACTACAATAACTACAGGTAGTCCTCGACTTACGAGGTAGATCCGTTCCTACGCAAACCGATTTTTGACGTAAGTCAGAACGTACATAAATACATGTGCCGTACCTGTTTTACCAAGCGCGTAAACAGATTTTCGACGTAAGTTCAGGGTGATGGCCTTTCTTTTCTTTGACGCACTGCCATCAGAGGAGTCCTCCTTGCATTTGGGAACCATTATTAAGGGCTAATGGCCTACTGGGATGCTAGTGACGCCGTCCTCCTCCATACAGTAGTACCTGTACAGTACTGTATTCCTCCGCCGCTGCACCGCGTACTGTATTCTTCCGCCGCTGCGCCACTGGGCCGCTGCGCCACTGGGCCGCTGCGCCACTGCGTTACAATGTTTAACAACGTAAAACCGATGTAACCCCGCGTAACGTGAAAAAGGGAGATGCGTCGTAACCTCGAAACGTCATAACCCGAGACCGTCATAACCCGAGGACTATCTGTATATGCTTTCAATACTGAGAATGCGGTCTTGCCGAATTCTGTTTGGAGCCACGTGACCACATTATGCACTATTGTTAAAAAGTCATATCTTGTATTCACGTTCATGTTAGAGCGGTTAGAACTCTTGAGACAGGCTGGAAACAACCTGCAGCAAACTCAAGAACATTTAGAAAAGGGTTAGACACCCAAAACTTAATAACCTTAGAGAGAAATTTCAAGTTGTTGATCTTGTTTATATTACCAAACCAAAAATGATTTAGTGAAATCTTCATTATGAGATTGAGTCAGGCAAGATAACGATATTAGCCTTGATATATTTAACCAGGCTTCTTAAGGAAAGTCAGTTTTTATTTAGACCACAAACATTCAACAGGCAAATGTTACTTAGCTGCAAATTATCAGCAAAAAACAAACAAACAAACAAAAAAAAAAACTAGCTTTTCTTGCTTGGACAGAAGCATTTGGAGCTCACCCATGAAATAATAATTAAAAAAAAAATCTTTTGTTCGGGATGATGGCATTGCCTCAGTCTCAACATGTGTTGGGTCCACTGTGGTTTAAATCTGTCCACCTGTCCACACACTAATCCTCCCAGCCTTATTACAAAACTCTGCAATTAATTAAAAGCTCAATTGCTGGGATTAGTAACCCATATTCAACCTGATACTCGCACCCACAAAAAATTCTCTCTTTTAAGGACTAAAACTTAAAACCATAATCTTTTATTCGGATACTTCAGACCTGACAAAATGGGAGTCAGCTTTGAGTTTCTGCCAGGAAACAAACAAACAGAGGTGGCTTTGGTGCGACAGCAGTGCTCGTCTCATTTACAGTGGAATTAAAGAGATTAGGATTATATATGCTGTATGTTTACAGAATAACCAAACAGGTCTGATATAATGACCATCAAATCTGGATTAGGTCATTCACAGGAGAAGAGGGAATTTATTGCAGTGATTATTGTGAGAATGCCGAGCTGCACGACAATCCGTGTAGACACCTTTCCCGCTCGTGTACATCAGGATTTCCGGTTTTTGTTTTCCACTTAAGTAGCATTTTATTCACTTCTTCTAATCGTTTTGTGTCGTAAAAGATGTGTCAACCTGGATCACCACCAAAACTGTTACAAAAGCAGGTTATGGTGGCACAGAAATGATACGGTGCAACAGATGACGGGCATTATCCCATCAACCTGCTGTTTCTGCACACACACTCTGTACCCTCTATGTTCTTTTTGAAAGGACAGCAGGAGTGTGTGTCCGTGTGTGCAGGAGAGAGACGGACGAAGGGAGGGGGTCCTTTCACACACTTTTTCATGCGCACACACTCACACACTGCACCTGTCACAAACAGCCTGTCAGAGGAGAAGAAAAAGTTCAGCCATGAGGAAAAAGTGAGAGAAGCAGTGTTCGGATGGTACAAAAACTACTGATGACAACTCGGTTATTATAAATGAAGCTAGCATTCCTTGATTGGATGTATATTTTCTGCCACCTTGCGTGGCAAACTTTTAAATTTGCAATTGTTTGGCATATCTCTTAACTTCTACTACACTGAACCTTTAGCTCAATGTATGTGTTGTAGTACTCGAAACCAGTCTTGGTCTTGAATCCGGTCTCAAGACCACATTTTGATGGTCTTGTCTCAGACTCCACCACATTTGGTCTCGGTCTTGGACAATGAGGACTCTGAATTTAATTTCAAGACCAGTCAATACCACAACTGTGGAAATTTCACTAAATTGCTAGAATATTGTCCAGTTTATTTGTTAACATCTTTGTTTTTACTGGATGCAATATGTACTTATTCAAATCCAAGTGATAACGTGACTCATTGCTAAATACATGTTTTTGTTACCGCTGTCACGCCCACCCCCTTTCACTCGCACGCAGTTCTGTACCAACAGTTCAATACAGACAACAGAATGGTGAATTACTGGTGAATTACTTTCACCAGGGATGAAAGTAAGCCGGTACAGTCTAGTACTGTGTACCACTAAAAGATTCTGCGATGGTATGCAGTACTTTGAAGGAAGGGGCTGTCTGCTGTAAAGCCTCATTCAGAACCAGTCACGGCTGCACTTCAGGTCAGAATATATTCTCTAGCAATAAGCAGTCTAAAACACAACTCATAGACATATAGACTTATAAGACAGATAATCTGTGAAAAGTTTGAGCTCCAAGACTTGAGGTTTTTGTCTTGACTTGGTCTCGCCCGCCCTCGATCTTGGTCTCGACTTGGTCTCAGACCGCAAAACCCCGCCCCCACTTAGGATTCTCTGATCATATCTCAATATTATTGGCCCCTGCTTACCTGCCCCCGCTGAGATGCTCCAGACCATTACAAAAGAAAGTTAAATGTTGGATCCAGGACAGTGGCCCCATACTGAGAGATTATTTTGAATGAACAGACTGGCAG
>JAVCKU010000150.1:10665807-10683101 GCA_032273985.1 Hypsolebias coamazonicus | reverse complement strand
CACTGCCATCAGAAGAGTCCTCCTTGCGTTTTGGGAGCAATAATGAAGGGCTAATGAAGGGCTAATGGCCTACAAGGGATGCTAGCTACGCCGTCCTCTTCCGTACAGTACTGTATTTCTCCGCCGCTGCACCGCGTAACTGTATTCTTCCGCCGCGTTACGACGTTTAATGTCGTAAAACCGACGTAAAACCGACGTAACCGCGTAACTTGAATAAGGAAGATGTGTTCGTAACCTCGAAACGTCGTAACCCGAGACCGTCGTAACCCGAGGACTACATGTATTGTAAAACAATGCAGCATAACAACAGCAGCACGAACATGAGTCTGTGGTGAGCAGATGGGAGTGAATGTCGCTGATTCCTGGTTTACAAACTTCAGACAGTCATTAACTTTTTATATACTGAACATATCGGTAAATGTATTTTTTTAAAAACCCGCAAAACTTGTTTTCGGTGCGCTCCAACAGAACAAATTTATGCTCTCAATTTGCTGATAGGAGGTCTGATTTACATGGATCTTGTATGAGATCTGTATCAAAATGCAAATTGACTCAAGCTAATAGTCCTGAAGGTCTAAACAATCCCATCTCATAAATAAGTTTCTGTCTCGTACACAAAGTAAAACAGCTTCTCATAACACACAGATTTTACACACTGCACGTAACGTGCTGATGCATGTCTGGATTCCTACACTGACAGCACAGAAGCAACAACAAACACATTTTTCACTCTTATTAGAGTTTTATCATCATCTATTTGTTTATAGTGACATCATGCACAGTAAATGGAAAACACTGCAGACATGTTTTGAAGCTTATCTGATGGGTTTTCTTCTTCTTTCATTTCAGAGCGTTATGAATCGGATGCATGTGATCAGCATTCCATACTCCTTGATGAAAGTCAACCCCCTGTCCTGGATACAGAAGGTTCACATGTACAAAGGTAGCTTCATTTTTGTCACTACCGTATTTTCCAGACTATAAGTCACACTTTTTTCATAGTTTGGCCAGTCCTGCGACGTATTCCGAAGTAACTTTTATAAGTTTTTTTTTTCCCCCTATTCATGACACAATTTTTGACTGACACGTTAATTGTTCATTCATTTCATACTGACATAAACCAAAGAGTAAGCATTACCATTTGCAGCCGTGAGAGGGCCCTCTATATGTTGTTCCTCTTCTGCTACCCCACCCCAGAAGCGACACTGAGGATGGTAACTTGCTTGTTGGACTCGTTGGCTTGTTATGTCAATTAAGCCTGTTCAGGATCCCAGGTATGTTCTGTGTGCGAACATATAACCGTCAGGAGCGCGAGTCCACGGGGTGGGCGTGCAACCTTTGTGTCTCTACTGTGACAGACTCAGAAAAGGAAGGGAGGGGGCGGGTGGAGGTGTCTGTCTTTCCCCATCGCTACAGTGCAGGTTTAGTGACACATGAGTGAGACCAGGCAAGAGCAGCTTGTTTATTTTAAATAATAAAGCACAATCCAAACCAAGACTTTATTCCAGTACCTTGGTGACCACTGAGCGGGCCAGGCCACCGGGAAATGTCCCAGCGCTCCCGATGGACAGTTCATCCCATTGTTATTTCAGATTAAATGTCTATTCTTGCACTTTGTGAAATACATGTCTAAATAAATGTGACTTGTAATACGAAGCAACTTTTTTTTTTCCTCTTCATGATGCATTTTTTTTTGTCTGATGCCACCTATTCTCCAGAGCCATGTATAATCTGGAAAATATGGTAATTGCTCTGATGCATCTTGGAATATATGACGAAGGATTTACAGCATCCCTCGTTTTGTCCAAACTGTTAAAATAAACTTTTTTTTTCTTTTTTTTTATTGCTTAATCATTTTAAAAAATCTTGGCCCTATTGTTTGACTTTCAACTTTTTCATAACAGTTTTGATTCTCGCTGAAAAAAGCAAGAATTTGGTAAAGAATATAAAGCCCCTGGTGAGACCAAAAAAATCATTCTGTGTATGTTTTGACTTCTGTCGAGCCACCTTTCGACACACGATTCTGACTCTGCTGTCAAATGTCATATCTTGTGATTTGCTGTCAAACTGGATGAAAGTGAATATTCTGTTAGTAATTATTTTTGTATCTGTATCATTTTTGTAGCACGGGTAGCTGTGGTGAAGTCACGGGACATGCACTGGTCTCTGCTGGCCCAGAGAGACCAGAGGGACATCAGCCTGAGCTCTCTGAGGATGCTGATCGTAGCTGACGGAGCTAACCCATGTGAGTGCATCTGCAGAGACACGTTCCGTTTAAAACACCCTGGAGCCTCTGGATGTTGGGATTTGTTTGCATACTCATTTGAATGGCTTTGTGGGTGTGTGTTACCGCAGGGTCGATATCCTCCTGCGATGCCTTCCTCAATGTGTTTCAGTCACGTGGGCTGCGGCCTGAGGTGGTCTGTCCATGTGCCAGCTCCTCAGAAGCTATGACTGTCGCCATCCGCAGGTTAGCATCCGTTACTGCACTTGAACAAAATAAAAAATAAAAAAAAAGCCTCAGAATGCCTATCAGCTGCATCCTGCAGGAAGGAAATTAGGTTTGTTTTTCCGCACAGCGTCTGTCTAAATTCACCGCTTCCTGCTGATCACAGAGCTCAGTTGTAGAGGAGGATTAGGATGAGTGACAGAGTAAGCAAACAAGCTTCAAGTGGAGGAGCTAGAACTGCTTTTGCAAAAATAAAGAAGTAAATAAATAAAATGAAGAGTTTCACATGTTTATCAAAATCTTATAGATGTATTAAATGAAGCCAGTGAATGGACAGGAGAAAACTAAAAATTAAATGTCAGCATTGATCTAACGGCTGTGGACAGTTTTCTTTCTTTGTTCAGAAACGAGTGAACAGCTGCTACAGTAATGTCTTGTTTATGTGTCCTACAGACCTCCAGAAATGGGCGTTCCTCCTCCAGGCAAGGCAGTGCTGTCCATGAGTGGTCTGAGTCACAGTGTGATCCGAGTGGACACAGAGGAGAAACTCTCCGTCCTTACGGTGCAGGATGTGGGGCAGGTCATGCCTGCAGGTACAAGCTGCCTAACGAGCTTTTACTGTCCTTAACGGCTTCAGTGGTGCAGAAGAAGAGATGTTTCTGAAATGTCAATCCAAAATGTTTATGAAAGGGTAAAATAGCAGGTATCATGTTTATTCTGAGCTCTTTTATCTGCCTCCTTCATTTTTCAGAGCAGTGGAGCGTTTTCACCTGAACTATGTAAACCATCTTCTCATTCTTCTGCTTCCATTTTGCATTCCCAGCTGTTGTTTGCGTGGTGCGAGTGGAGGGGACGCCTTATCTCTGCAAAACAGACGAGGTTGGAGAAATCTGTGTGAGTTTAGGTTGCAGTGGTTTGGCGTATTACGGCCTCCCAGGCATGACCAAGAACATCTTTGAGGTAAATGTGTGTTCAGGTGTGAGTATGCTGCTGTTTTCCTACAAAAAAAATAAAAATAAACAAAAAGCTAGTTGTAACTCTTAAAATGATATAATTCACTGTTTATTAAAATATGTGCTGCTGGAGAAACTGTTGGCATTTGAAGTAATTTAATAAATATTATCAATAAGACTAAAATTCTTCCCAGGAATTATCGTCTTAGGATCTTATGCTACGTTGTTGTTAATATAATTTTAGCTTTCTAGGTCTGTTTTATTTGGTTGTGTTTTCTGTGAATTTGCTGTTAGATGCAGTTTTTAATAGTGTTGCGTTTTATTGCAGACTATCCCTGTAAAATCATCTGGAGTTCCTATAAGCGACAGAACTTTCACCAGAACGTCACTGCTGGGCTTTGTGGGACCAGTAAGTTCCACCTCATTAAATTTTGAGAGTTTTAAACGACGCTTTTGTACTTTTATATCGGTTAACTTTAAAGACGTAATTCTCAGCTGTTCCTGGTGCTGACAGAGCTCCGAAGGACATATTTGGACATATTTAATGCAAATGCACTTAGTTTACCATTAAATTATTCGCCCACAAAAGTTTATCTAAATTTCCTAATTAAGTAATTTTACTGAAATCACAAAAATCAAGCTTCTTATAGTTGTGGTTAAGCCCCTGCTGTCTTTTAATTACTTTTCTGTGGAGACTTTCCATTCTTCATGTACAGATTCTATAGTTTAAATTTGAGCTTACAGGAAAAACATTAATTTAAGAAGAGGGTTTACTTGTTAAATAAATCATATTTATTTTAATATGTTTTGAATTGGTGAAAGAGAGACAGGTTTTCTAATGGTGTGTTTCCTCTCAGGACAATCTTGTGTTTGTTGTTGGGAAGATGGATGGACTCATGGTCGTCAGTGGGCGGAGACATAATGCTGATGATGTGGTCGCCACGGCTCTGGCTGTAGAGCCCATGAAGTTTGTGTACAGGGGAAGGTAAAAGAGGAAACGGCTTAAGAGCATAAAACATTTTACACATCTGTGTCCGTTAAATCGAGTTTACGAACTTTATTGATGGTTTTACTCGGCACCTGTTGGTGGTCTGAGCAGTCCAGCCGTAATGGTTTTGTGTTGTGTTGTGTTCCTTCAGGATAGCAGTGTTTTCTGTGTCTGTGCTTCACGATGAGAGGATTGTTGTGGTGGCAGAGCAGAGGCCAGACGCTTCAGAGGAGGACAGCTTCCAGTGGATGAGCCGTGTCCTTCAGGTATTTGTCAATAAGGACTAAACTTCTGCCAATGTTACATTTAAAGATATCCTCACATCTTGGACTGGGTAATGAGCTGCATTATTCTTAACATACTGTAGAAGTAGCAACAACTGGTTTTTATTGATATTAAGATGGAAAACATAAATTAAACTAGATAAAATGCATTGCCTACGAAAATGCAGTGTGAATGCTTATTGCTGAAGAACCTGCTGAAAAACAGCTGAAATTAGCTAAAAAGCATGATAAAATGTAGCTGAAATGGAAGAACAACCCTACATTAGCAGAAGCAAGCAGAAAGAACACGTTTGCTTAATTAAGTTTAAATAAGCAGAAATGAACACAAAAATTAGGGAATAGCTAAAAAAAAATGCTGAAGTTAGCAAAAAATAGTTGAAAAATATCTGAAAATGCAGAAAGAAGCTTCAAATAACAGAAGGAAGCAGAAAGAGCTGAAATGAGCTAAAAATGTGGAATTAGCTGAAAAGGCTAAAATTAGCTTAAGACAGCTAAATAGTAGCTGAAAAAGCAGAATAAGTTGAAACTAGTAGAACAAGCTGAAAGGAGCATAACAAGCTGAAGTTACCATAAGTAGCAGAAATTAAAAGGGAAAACTTGAATTTATCTGAAAACAGTTGAAATTAGCTAAAGATGTAGCTGGAAAGATAGAACAAGCTTAAATTAGCACAAGAAAGCAGAACAAAATCATGTTTGCTGAAAGAAATAGAAATGAGCTCAAAAAGTGAAAATCATCTGAAAAAAGCTAAAATCAGCAGGAAAAAAAAACAGCTGAAAAAGAGCTAAAGAAGCAGAAAGAAGCTGAAATTACAAGAAGGAAGAAGAGGAGAGAGAACATTTTTGCTGAATTAGGCTGATCTTTTTTTGAATGAGTTCAGCAAATGTGGAATTAGCTGAAAAAGCTTAAATTGGCATAAAAGAGCTATATAATAGCTGAAAGAATAGAAAAAGCTGAAACTTTTAGAAATTAGCTGACAGGAGCAGAGCAAGCTGAAATTAGCAGAAAGAAGTTAGAAGAAGCACAAAAATGTTGAAACGAACAGAATAAATCTGAAAGGAGCACAAAACTGCTGAAAAGAAAACAGCTGAAATTAACTGAAAATATTTGAAAAATAAATTATTAGGTTTTAAACGGATCTAAAGGTTTGAAGGATGTAAATTGAGCTCAATTCATTTTCTATGGGGAAAAAGTGGCAGAAAAGGCTAAATATTTCAAAAAGCTACAATTGTTTCAACACCAAAAGTCATAGCAGGATTGTCCTGAAAGAGCTGAACGTTTTGATTTATGGCTTGTTGAAAAAGCTTGAAAACAACAGGACGAGAATCACGCCAAAAAACACATGGAAGAAAAATGGATCACAATAGTGTGAATGCTTCATAAACATTCACACTATTGTATTGCATGCATTTAAAAACTTGTATATTTTTATTGATGATTGCAAAAAATCTGAATGAATGTTTTCATTTTATAGTCTAGCTAAAAAGAAAATGTTTTCTAAACTTTATTTATAATCAAATTAATCTATTTACAGATTCTAATAAATCACCAAACCGTGTGTGTTTCCAGGCTATAGACAGCATCCACCAGGTCGGCGTGTATTGCCTGGCTCTGGTGCCTGCCAACATACTTCCTAAAACTCCCCTGGGTGGGATCCACATATCAGAGACCAAACAGCGCTTCCTGGAGGGATCTCTGCACCCTTGCAACGTCCTCATGTGCCCTCACACGTGTGTCACTAACCTGCCCAAACCAAGACAAAAACAGCCAGGTATAACCGCTCATCCAGACCCAGAGAATAAAACATATTTATATCATGCATATGTTTCTGTTGACTTCTTTAACACAAACGACGTTCTGGACAGAGGTTGGTCCTGCTTCTATGATAGTGGGCAACTTGGTGGCAGGAAAGAGGATAGCACAAGCCTGTGGGAGAGACCTGGGGCAACCTGAGGACAATGACCAGGCACGTAAGGTAGATGGTCATCTTCATTTCACCCATTTTGCACATGCACACTGCAGATGCAGGTAAGAATCCATATCTGAGTAAAATCTGAGATGCTCTCACCGAGCAGAGCAGACTCTGTAGCGTTCCTAAATGAGGAGTTCAGAAGCAATGCACACTTTCTGAATCCATTGTTGTTGTAAACAGCAGCTTAGTGGTTGCATTTCAGAGGATGTAAAGTTTTTAAAACAATGTAAAGTTAACTTTTCGTTGACGTCAGCTAATGTTCATGCATTCATCTGAAAGAGAAGGGAGTTGTGTGTGGGTCAACTGGAGGAAGCTAAAATATACAATTTGTTTCAATCCTGTTGCAAATGAGCACTCTATCCACTGAGTTACTCATTTTTGTGCTGATTTGTATCCACGTATATATATTTTGTTACAATCTTCCCAAATGAAGCGTCTAGCTTTGTGTTATGCATCTCAGATTTTTACTCCATCATTCATTTCCATCTTCATATACACTGAACCTCGTCATGTCTGTCATTAGCCAGCAGATCAACAACCTGTGCTGTTCCATCTGTGTGAAACTCATTTTTATGTTAGATATAATTGTTCTCTCTAGTTTTACTGGAGTTAAATGGGTCTGTCTTTGTCCAACAGTTCCTGTACATGCATGATGTGCTACAATGGAGAGCTCAGGCAACTCCCGACCATTCTCTGTTCCTCGTCCTCAACGCCAAGGTACAGCTCATACATGAGCTCAGTCCAAAAGTTTCTGATTAAAAGAATGAGTTCAGTCATAAAACAAGTAATACATTTTTATGAATTAGCTGCTGTATTTATTACGTTTGCAGACCTTAAGAAATAAAATAAGAAATTATCTTTTAATGTCTGCAAAAGATTTTAAAATCTGTGTTGCATCATTTTCCTTCTTTAAAGCTCTTTAGTGAACAGTTTTAAAGAAAAAAGTTTTTACAAATACTGTAACCATTTTTGAAGAATAAAGCCTTTTCTGATTAGCTCTGACCTGCATTATTGAGTGTTTTCTTAAAAAGTAAATTTTTAAGTGTTTTTGTTTCAGGGGTGCTACCAAGGAGGGGCTAGTTGGGGGCAATGTCCCCTTCTATTAATATACTAACACCCCCACTAACTCCCTTCTGGCCAGATAGTCTTATTTATGTAATAGTACAGTAGTCCCTCACTACTTTGTGGTTCGTTTATTGCTGACTCGCTCTATTGCGTTTTTTTTTTTTTTTTTTTTCAAAATAAGATTGCACATGACACACAATTGGCTGATTGATGGATAAGCCACACGATTGGCATGGGATTTTTATTTCAAATAAATTATTTTAAATTATTTAGCACCTCCTGCACCTTTGTTCAGCCCATGCTACCAGATGAACTTCCTGCTGCAGCTGATCAGCTGTTCTCTGTGCAGAGCAGAGAAGTGGGCGTGGCCAAGAGCACTTGCAGTGGAGGCAGGAAGCTGAAGTCATGACATTATGTGCTCTTTTAGAGCATTTAGAGTTTAGAAACATAGTTTAGAACATTGCAAGAGTATGGGAATGGTTTAAAATGCCATTAAAAATATCTATACATATAAAAAAAATAAAAAAATAAATATATATATATAAATACTAAAATAAACTACTACTTATTACTTATACTACTATTCCTACTTCACAGTTTTTCACTTATCGCAGGGCTTCAGGGTACAGATACACCGTGATAAATGAGGGACTACTGTATATGAAATTGCAATTTTCCTGGTTTGATATGTTTTCTCTGCACCATTTTTAAATTCAGCTCAGTTTCAGATACCTCGTGTCTCATTTATTTTCCAGCTCAAATTTTTTAAATAAAATCAGGGTTTATTATCACATGAACAAAACAAGTCTGTAGACAAAAGCTGTTTGTGATTTTCCTTCAGGGCACCGTGGCCAGCACAGCGTCCTGTCTGCAGCTGCACAAGCGAGCGGAGCGTGTGGCGGCAGCACTGATGGGACGCCTAAACACTGGAGACCATGTAGCACTTGTGTACCCACCAGGTAAAATGTCCTGCTCATCTGTTATTTCATCTTATTTGTATACAGTTTTGTAGATATGCTCTTAATCTCCTGTCCAGTTGCAAGTTGGCTGTTATTTTATTATGAACTGATTTTTAGTTAAAACTTGTAATATTTATGCACAGGAATTGATTTGATTGCAACTTTCTATGGCTGCCTGTATGCTGGGTGTGTCCCCGTCACTGTCAGACCCCCGCACCCACAAAACCTGGCCACCACCCTGCCCACTGTCAAAATGATCGTTGAGGTAATGGCCTGTTTGTTACACAAGCTTCAAAATGTTTATTCGTTCACACGGCACAGATTTTACAGCCAATAATCCCTGTGAATGTGATCGCTCTGCTCTGTTTCAGCAGTTTTACAAGCACTGTAAAGCTCCAGTTTGTGTGTGTGTGTGTGTTGCAGGTCAGCAAGTCTGTGTGTATCCTGACGACCCAAGCAATAATGAAGCTGCTGAAATCCAAAGAGGCTGCTGCTGCTGTGGACATCAAGAGCTGGCCCACAGTCTTGGACACAGGTTCAGTTATAAACAACGTGATGCTTCATTTAGTACGCTCGTCAATGTTGGAGCGGGTTGGTTTTTCAGTAAAACCCGTCTTTACTTTCTGCTCTTTTGCCCCTCAGATGACCTCCCCAGGAAGAAGAACCCCCAGATATATAAACCTCCAACTCCAGAGATGTTGGCTTACCTGGACTTCAGTGTGTCCACCACTGGCATCCTAGCAGGAGTCAAAGTATGATCAAATGTGACGTCTTTAGTAGATGCTATGCTAATTACCGGTACCTTAGCTTCCTCCGCAGGCTTCGTTTTCACGCTCGTTTTCTGTCTGGTCTAGATGTCTCATGCTGCCACCAGTGCCTTGTGTCGCTCCATTAAGCTGCAGTGTGAGCTCTATCCTTCCCGGCAGATCGCCATCTGTCTGGACCCGTACTGTGGTCTGGGCTTGGCCCTCTGGTGCCTGTGCAGGTAAACCAGCAGCTCTAATAAAACCAACGACAGATGAATTAAATCATATGTTTGTTTTTCTCCCCCTCCTTACTCCCACTCATTCTCTTCTTGCTGGTACTTCTGTTTTAGCGTTTACTCGGGCCACCAGTCGATCCTGGTTCCTCCTCTGGAGTTGGAGAGCAATGCGTCTCTGTGGCTCACTGCCGTCAGCCAGTATAAAGTACGAGTCTCCTTCTGCTCATATTCAGTCATGGAGATGTGCACCAAGGGCCTGGGCTCACAGACAGAAGCTCTACGGGTCAGTTTGTTTTCTCATTTACAAAAATTTGAATCTGCAACATTTTTCTACACAAACATTTACAGCATTAGCTCCTTTTTACTCTTGAGGTTCTCATCCAACATTTATGATTACCATATGTTGTTTGAATACATTTTTAACATACTGCACACATTTTTTACCAGCTAATCTGCAAAACCAGCCTCCTGATGATGCAGATGATGATCTTGATGTGAAATAGCTCACAGTTTGTTTCTTTCTCGAGAATGTGATTACTGAAATAGAGAAAATCTAAGAAGCAACATAAATATGATGAGAAATGACATTTCTCTGGTGCTGTTCACATGCAGCTCTTACAACTCCTGCAGTTTAGTTTTTATATTCCTTTACTGGTCATAACTTTAGCTGTTATAACCCATCTTTCTTTCCCTTTTTCCAGCTGCGAAATGTGAATCTGTCCTGTGTGCGCACGTGCATGGTGGTAGCAGAGGAGAGGCCTCGTATATCCCTCACTCAAACCTTTTCAAAGATCTTCAAAGACCTGGGGCTTTCACCACGAGCTGTTAGCACCACCTTCGGCTGCAGAGTGAACGTAGCCATCTGTTTGCAGGTAAGCAGCTGGGAAAGGATAACCAGAGACAGGAGGGATGGTGAAAACTTCTTAAAAAAACAAAAACTGTTTGTGCCCAGTTTAAATAAAATAACAGACGTGGGAGCTCTTTGAGTACGGTAAGTCTATGCTGGTCACAACAGTCAACCAGCTGTGGGTGGCTGGATGGATGGATGGATGGATGTTTAATTACTTACTTTTCATTCAACCTTTATTTATACAGGTTAATCCCGTTGAGCCTCTGGGACTCATTTACAAGAGAGACCTGATTTTAACAAAGAGTGATGACAGCAGTGGACAACAACGACAACAATAGACAATCATAAAGGATTTATACAAATTCAGAATAAGTGAAAATAAAATGGTATTTAAACAAATGTAACAAAAAACAGCTAGGTTGTAAGTCGATGTAGAAAACTAAAAACAGGAACATGTCTGCATTGGGTTTTGCAAGGAACTTGGATGTTTAAAGCCACTTGGAGAGGTCACGGTCGAGAGCTTCAGATCTTTTTGTAAGATATTCCATGAAACCGGAGCGGAGTAGAAGGTCCTTTTGCCTAGTTCAGTCCTCACTGAGGGAACACTGCATGTAATTTTACTTACTTTACTTACTTATGGTACTTACAGTATTTACTTTACGTACTTACTTTACCTACTTACTTTACTTACTTATGTACTTGACTACTTATTTACTTTATTAATCCCAGGGGGGAAATTTGTGGCATCCAGTAGCATTTTCTAACTGTACAGGGGGGAAAAAAGATAATAAAAAAAAAAAATAGAAGCAGAATGCACAAATTTGGGAAAAAAAAAAGTCAAGTATGCACATACACAAGGTGGTAGGGAGTACTACATTAATCAATAACCCTTATCTGTGTATACATACATACACATCTAAGCATACACATATATATATATATATATATATGTCCATGTATATCTGTACATACACATGCATAAGTGTCTGGGGTGCTGCAGATTTATAAGGCTCTATTTTTTCTGTACAGGGAGGTGTTTAATAGTTTGATGGCTTGAGGGATAAAGGAAAATTAAATTATTATTATTATTGTATTAATGTAAAGAAAAATTATTTAAAAACTGCTACCGTTATAGTCGTGTTTTTTTTCACCTGATAATGGATAACTGATAGAATAACCAAGAGAGAGTTTTAATATTGTTTCACGTTTCGAGTGTTGTTTTTATCAGCAATCCAAAACTTTTTGAGTAAAGCACTCACCGTTTCTCAGATGAACTGCTAATGTACCAGTTTTCTCCCCCTCAACCCATTTGTTGTTGTTGAGTGTCTCCCATTTACTGTATATGGATACATACATATATATCTTTATCTGTCCTGCCCTGTCCCGTCAGCCCAACAGGTTAGGGAAACTGGCTGAGCAGGTACTGTGGGATAAGAGTGGCTCTTTGCTCTGCTGCTGAGCTTGTGTTTGCGTCTGTGTTTGTGTGTGTTTTTTTGTATTGCATGATGTTTGAAGCTGCTTCGCTTCAGTTCATACACATACTCATTCTCCTTTGTTTTGTTTCTCAGATGAGTCTCGGCTTTGCTTTTATTTACGCTGATTCTTCATTGGTTTTTATCCATTCTTTATGAGGATTTACTGAGAACAATACAATTTTATATTGTACTGTGAGTTCGCAGGATCAACTCTGCAAACAGGAAGGTCCCAAAACGTCAAATTAAAAAGTATATTTGAATACCTGCTATGTTTTTTCATTGTGCACTGAAAGGTTATTGTTAGGTTTTATGTAGAATTTTTTTTTTTTTTTCAAACAGTTCATTCAGCTAAATCGGCTCTTTCTCTGTCTCTGTGACCTCACAGTACAACGATTGCCATTTTTTGCTCTGTCCATAAACTGGCAAAGAAGCAATGGAAAACATAATTTGCTGTGACAAGATTTACTGCAGTAACGATGACGAATCCAACCACAGATGGAGTCGATATGTGCTGTAGAAATGGTCAGGTTCATCATGCCACACGTTTAATCAAAACATATGCTGCTCAGATTTTTTTTTTTACCTTTTTGATAAACAAACTGCAGCTGATTTATATTTTCCCGTGAGATTCTGCTGTTTTCTTACACCTGACAACATCAGAGGAGGTGAAACGTTTGTCTTTATCAGTTCAGTTGTTACTAATGTAGCCTGGCTGGTCGGCTTCTGGCTGCCTTCTGCTTTTTCAGCAGCTGTTTCATAACCAGCTTCCAACTCGTCCCCACCCAGGCAGCACACACAGCTGAAACCCGGTAACTTAAGTCCAGTTCTGTTTGTTTCTTTTCTCTCCAGGGCACAGCTGGACCAGATCCCACCACTGTTTATTTGGACATGAGAGCTCTACGGCATGACCGGTAGGGGGCGCCATTGTAATGAAGTCAACACGAGTCTGGAGAAATTTTAGTTTTGTGGTTTATTTTATTGGAATTCAATATGTTTAAATTGTTAAATAAAAGACACAAGTAGATTTTAGTTATTTGAAGTTAATGACTTTGCTGAACTTGTCTTGGTTTGGATCTTCAGGGTTCGTCTTGTTGAGAGAGGGTCACCACACAGCCTGCCGCTGATGGAGTCTGGGAAGGTAAAAATATGCACTAAAGCATGAGTTTGTGTTATCAGAGTGAGTGACATGTACCTTACTTGAACAGTTATTGTGATATTTCTCCTTGCGTAGATCCTCCCTGGGGTGAAAGTGATCATTGCCAACACAGAAACCAAAGGGCCACTGGGAGACTCTCATCTAGGAGAGGTACATTATAACTCTGTATTTTGAGAGCTGATGTTTTTATTTTATTGTTTCTCACTGTCAGTTCCTCGTCTGTGCACTTAATTTATTCAGTACCACTGTTTTGCTTAAAACAATTTCAAGATCTGAAGGTATTCTGACTACTGTAATTGATTTACTCAAACACTTTTTTTCCTCCATCCCTAAAAAATGAAGTTTTAAGCTAAAAGTATTGTTTATAATAATTTTTTTGTTGTAAAGTTTAATCATTTAAAATATACTAAACTTTAAGTAGTAATAAAACACAAATAAAGCTTGTCTTAAATATGTTTGATCTGTTATGTAACGTAGTTAAAGAGCCTTTGTATAATCAGAATAAAAGACTGAAGGAACTCTGTTTCTCCTGGTGGAAAAACAGCTGAACTAATGAAATTGCATTTCCTGTGAACATGCAGTGTGAATACTTATTGCATAAGAACTTGCTAAAACAAAACAAAAGAAAAAAAAAACAGCTGAAATTAGCATAAAAACATGCTGAAATCTAGCTAAAATGAAAGAACAAGCCTAAATTAGCAGGGAAAAAGCAGAAAGAGCACATATTTGCTGAATTAGGTTTAAATAGACAGAAACGAGCACTAAAATTAGAACATCAGCTAAAATTAGCAAAAACAAACAAACATCCAAGTAGCCGAAAAGGCATAAAGAAGCTTAACTTACAAGAAGGAAGTGGAAAAAGTAGCATTAGCTAACAAAGCTCAAATTTGCATAAAACGGCTAAATAGTAGCTGAAATAGCAGAAAAAGCTGAAACTAGAAGAAAAAGCTGGAAGGAGCTTAAATTAGCAGAAAGAGTTACCATTAGGCTGAAAGTAGCAGAAATTAACATGAAAAACTTGAATTTATCTGATAACAGCTTGAATTGGCTAAAACAATAAATTATGAAAAGGTAGCTGTAAAGTTAGAACAAGCTTAAATTAGCAGAAGAAAGCAGAAAGAACATGTTTGTCCAGTTAAGTTGAAAGAAGCAGAAATGAGCACAAAAAGTAGGAATTATCTGAAAAAAGCTGGAATTAGTAAAAAAAAAAAAAAAACTGCTGAAAGTAGCTAAACAGGTAGAAAGAAGCTTAAATTACAAGAAGGGAGTGGAGAGAGCCCATTTTTGCTGAATTAGGCTGAAAAAAGTTAAAATGAGTGCAAAAAATGTGGAATTAGCTGAAAAAGCTTAAATTAACATAGACAGCTGACAGCAGAAAAAGCTGAAACTTGCAGAAATAAGCCGAAAGGAGCATAGCAAGCTGAAATTAGCAGAAAGAAGTTAGAAGAAGCACAAAAATTGTAGATAGCAGAAAGGATCTGAAGCACAAAACAGCTGACGTTGGCTGAAAATAGTTAAATAAAATAAAATTCAAAAAAAGTTTTGATATTTTTTGTATGATTTGTTGAAATAGTTTGAAAACTGTGAGACGAGAATTGTGCCGAAAAACATACGGAAGAAAAATGGATCGCAATAGTGTGAAAGCGTCTTGTTCACACCACAGGTAGTCCTCGACTTACGACGGAGATACGTTCTCACGCGGCGGCGTAAACCGAATTTGACGTAAGTCGGAACCTACGTAAATACATGTGGCATACCTGTTTTACCAAGCGCGTAAAATGATTTTCGACGTAAGTCCATGGTGATGGCCTTCCTTTTCCTCGATGCACTGCCATCAGAAGAGTCCTCCTTGCGTTTTGGGAGCCATAATGAAGGACTAATGAAGGGCTAATGGCATACTGGGATGCTAGTGATGCCGTCCTCCTCCGTACAGTACTGTATTCCTCTGCCGCTGCACTGCGTACTGTATTCTTCCACCGCTGCGCCGCCGCGTTACGACATTTAACGTCGTAAAACCGTCATAAAACCGTCGTAAAACCATCGTAAAACCGTCGTAAAACCATCGTAAAACCATCGTAAAACCATCGTAAGACTGACGTTAAAAACTAACGTAAAACCAACGTAAAACCTACGTAAAAACGACGTAACCGCGTAACATGAATAAGGGAGATGCGTCGTAACGTCAAAACATCGTAAGACGAGACCGTCATAACCCGAGGACTACCTGTTTATGTTTTTTCCTCTTCATGATGCTTTTTTTGACTGATGCGACTCATACTCAGCAGCAACTTATATGCCGAAAAATACTGTACTGTATATAAAAGTTGTAGTTCAGAACTTTTGCAGCAGGCTCTATGAAAAGACGATCATCGGATATTATTGTATTTTGTTTTGTACCTCTGTTTGAAGAACTACAGTTTAATCCTCAACAGATTTATGGCCAGTTCAAGTAGGGCCAAAACCAAAGTGTTTATTTTCATTATCTATTATAAAAAATACAAATAAAAGTCAAGCTAAAATATGGAGGAGACATTTCCCAGCTGTAGCACTTATTTACCCTGAGAGTAAGAGAGCAACATTTGAAGAAGCTTTTCAACCAAAGGAGGCCGGGTCATTGAATCGTCATGTTGGCTCATTCAGTATTTGGCTGTATTCCAGTTAATACAAGTAAATACGCAAAGTAGAAGGTGGTACTACAGCAGCTGTGCAGGGAGCGACTGTGGAGCCAAGATTACCTAAAGTCTCCTGGGAGATGTCTCGGGGCCAAGCCTGCAGTAACGAGGGCAGGACTCCGACTGTGCATGAACGAGAAGCAGAGACAGGTGGGGGAGAAAGACAGGTGTCAGGAGGGTGGGGGTGCAGGGTTTGATCTGTCAGCAATCCCTGGGCTTTTGTTCACAGCTGAAAATAAACAGAAACACACAAACACAGGGAGCATGGAATAACCTCTGCAGGATCTGCTGCGTGATGGACTTTATTCTGGAGAAAAGACAAAAAAGAACTTCATTAAGCTTGTTAGACGTAAGTTAAACTTTCTTTAAAAATAAAATGCAATTAAACGGAACAAAATCATAAATATCTATTTCTGTCTCTCTGTTAATATTAAATAATCACATAATTGAGGTGAATTATTTAAATCTAGATGTTCTTCACACAAAAAAAGACTGATTAACAACCAGCATCACAAAACCATCCATTATTTACAGAAACAAGCAAACATGTCTGAGCTGACATGATTTCACATTGTTAAATGATTGTTTGGAGCTTAACCTGCGATTAACGTGTCTGGGTTTTTGTAAAAGTTGTATTAGAGAACAGCATATGTTCACTTTCTCTGTTCGGTGCGCAGATAAGAATTTTTTCACTTAGAGTTGGAATATTTTGCCTCAGCTCGTTTGCATTTGATTTAAGCTCCAACTTTTGCTTTAACTCTTTCCACCTCTCTGTTTATTTTCTAAAAAGACTATTTCTGCCAACTCTCATCTTTGTTTTAGTCGCTGTTTCTCTTCAGAAGAAAAGAAGAAGTTTTCCTTTCTAACCCTAGTTGTACCTTTTGTCTCTGACCTTGTTTACATCCAGGGACTGTTTAATCGATTTCAATTCATCTCAGGTCAAAACTGCCCCACGTGCTGTTGGACTGTAAACAAACAACTCGCAATTGTTGGCAACAAAATTATTCTGCTGGTTTCAACAATTTATAACTAATTGTGTGGTAGGCTTTTAATGATGGGTATTTATTATTTTTATTTAAATTATAGATGATGTAGATGTGAAAAAGAAAGAAAAACATATAAAAACTACATTTTTTTAATTAAATTTATTCATTTTACATACAACACATAACAATTTCATTATTTGAGACCGTACAATATAAAAGTAAAATGAAGGGTAGCAGAAAGAAGAAAAAAATTTATTTAGAAGAAAAAATCTCATTTAATATATTTTTAATATATTTTAATGGCTGTTGGGGCTTTAAAAACAAACATGTGTGTGTGTGATTGTTTAGCATGAGTGTGAATCAGCAATAAATGAAGCAGGTGGGCAACTTTCAAATCTGAGAAATATCAGACTGTTTGGCAGTAATGGCATCCATCCATCCATCCATCCATCCATCCATCCATCCATCCATCCATCCATCCATCCATCCATTCATCCATCCATCC